>VYZQ01019905.1:17658-54068 GCA_013400655.1 Mystacornis crossleyi
CTCATATGTAGGCAACACCTCAAGCACTATTTCCATAAATCTCTTATCCTACTAACACATTTCCAGGTTGATTAGGAGTAGAGAAGGGGAAGAAGAGAACTGGAAGTACTTCTAGAGACCTAGCTCTTACAAAACTGTAGTGCAAGACAGCAGCTAAATGCTGGTATTCTTCACTGATCACTACTAGGAGAGGAGGGGGAAGGAAAGGCATCTACGAACCACAACATTCACATTCTGAAAAACAGAGTCCAGGTTTCACAAGAACACATTTGAGAGCTGGCGGGCTGTTTGTCAGAAGTGACCTTCTGTGTCACATGTTTCAAAAGTGAGGAATGGTTTTTGCACACAACAAACAACACAGTTGTCCAAAATGCTTCAGGAAGCTCTGGTTATCAGATCAGTAGCAGGCACTCGCAAATGGTCTGCCCTGCAGTTACTTGGCAAGTGCCTCTTATTTAAGGTTAAACCATCTTTTGGTGAAAGGGAACTGAGATGTAGCGGATAACTACATGCTAGCTCCTGATTTGTAACATTGTGTTTAACTTCAAACTAGCCTTCACTAGCAATCTGAAAAATGTTTAAACTTTGCTAAATGTGTAGAAATAAAGGCCATGGATCTTGCAAATGGAATGAAGAAGTCTACTGTTTTATTTTTTTGAGGAAAAACTCATATTAATAACATGGGACATAAAATTAGGCTCATTCATTATGATTTGTTTCAACATTTTCAATGATTTATATGCAGGTTTTCAAGTAAGAACACAGGCAATAATTTCATGCATAATTAACCTTGAAGAAAATTACAACTGTTTCTACTCCTTACCAGCTACTATCAGTTTCTACTCAGTTGAAATCTTCAGTGGGTGCTTCTAAATAGTTGCTATTTGTCACAAGCAGGAGGCAGTGCTGCCTTCATCCAGTGGGCTGCCTTCAGCAAGTATGAGAAGTGGGAGACTGTGCCAGACACAGTGCTGCTACCTGGGTTTTGTGGGGATGTATTTAAAACTCGTTCAAATCATAAAGATAATTCTATCACAGGACACGTGACTTGTGTTTTCAGAGGTTATGCTAAGATAAACAGATGGCCTTTACATTTCCAGCACTACTTCTCTCTTTTAATTCTCCTTCCAGCTTCTCTGCCTACACACTTAAAAGCATATGTAGTATCCACAGTTTAGGAGCACTCATTTGAGAATTAAAGAAACTGTAATCAGACAAGAGGCATGGTATATAATCAATCTCATCTCATTAATGTTCTCCAACCTGGTACAGAGGGAGTACCACTAAAAACCATAAACAACTCAGTTCTGAACTTTCTAAACAAAATAAAAATGAGCAATGTTACCACTGTCCAGTGTCTGTCCATTCAACCCTCATGCCAAGAGGGGAAGCAATTTACGGAAAGGGAACTGCTTACTGATTTGCTTGCACTGCATCCTTTTCTTTCACAATTAGAGCAGTATCTCAGGTCACAAAGTGTTCTGCCACTCAAAAAGAAGACGGACACCAACTATCCTATTTCCACTGTGGTTCCAAGACTTGAACTGAAAAAAAGTTGAACAGGACAAGGTGGAAAGGGCACACAATGCTAGAACAGGAAGGGAGATAAGGGAAACAATACACATGTCATACATACAGCTATCTGCTGCAGGAGGGAAAGCTCACGTCCTACAGATGGTCTTACGTAGAGCTGAGCAGTTTGAGAGATTTTTAGTTTCACAAAATTAGAGATTTAGTTTTTAAAAAAGCAACAGCCTGTATCAGGAAGAAAAAAAAAATTTTTAAATAAATTCACTCATTATACCAGTGGGGATTTTTTTCTTTTGTTTTAAAATGCCTAAGTCTCACTTGCAGCAAGCCACAAGATTTGATGATCCCTTTTATGAGGCTTGGAAGATGCTGACTCAACTACACAGACCTTTTTCTTTCATTTATTTTTGTAACTATAAGCCACTACAGATTCTGATAATTTCTCTCTTTTCTGAATGAACCAAAATCTTTGCTTTTTTTTGAGAGCAAATGATAGGGGGAAAATATTACCAAGATCCTTATTTCTATCTTCAACAATTAAGAAAAGAGTAACAACAGATTTGTATGTCCGGATCAGACACAGCACTACGAAGAACAAAAACTGAATTTTAAGGCCTTTCACAACAAAATCTCACATATTTGGTTGAATATTATATATGACTAAAAACTCATAAGTAGTCATCAGCTGCTGAATGTAAATCAAAAATTTTCCTGTTACTTCAACCGTACTGAAGACCATTATTTTTGAACTAATTATGTAAGAGTGGTTGGATGGCTGGGCAACATCCATTCTCTTTATTTTGTAAGAATCTCCTGAAGTACAAAAACAGTAGTTAGGAATATTAAATCATGTAGCAGCATATAGAAAATACATCACTGTATTAAAAAGAAAGGCTGAGGGAGCTGGGAGAAGTATCTACATCAGATGCCCACAAAGGTCTTTAGGCTCTCAGCAGAGATCCTCCATGAACGGCTTCTTGGTGGCCCATGCAAAGCCAACTTCAATTCTCATCTGCTCCCTAAGAGATGGAAAAGATATACTAGAAAATTCACAAACACATCTGATGATCTATCTCCCTTTAAAAACCACATTAATAGGTACTCTTCTAGATTTGTTTCTTTCCACACCCAGGTAGCTGTGGAAATCTGCTATGCTTATTGAGTTGGTTGCCCTAAAGGAAGCTATCCTGAATCTCCTGTGATGTAGGACGGCAAACTGCTTATGTTAAGAACTCAATTTAAGAGCAAAACCCCACTCATTTCCTTTGACCACCTCTGCTCTCTGCAGCACCACTTGCATAAGTTAAGTTTAATCACCAACCTGAAATCTCATTTCCTAGGCATATCTTCAGGTGCTGAATATGAAATTATAGTTAATCAGGCACAGGAAAAGGAATTTATCACAGCTTTGATGTCTTTTGATCAACCCCCTGGATGTTGTACCTAGTGTTTCCCTGAAAGAAAGGAAATCAGACTTGGAAGAGAAAATTATTCTTTCTGTTCCATAATTTTTAATGGCTCCAAATGTATCCACCACAGACTCAGCATCTTTCTAGATGGAGACCCAGACAAAGGTTACTTGTTTGGATATTTTGCAATAGCACAATGTGACTCAGATGAGGGATTACTAAGTGTACCTTTAGTTCAGGCAGTAAAACACTGCCACTTGGAAGCTCACATGGCCAGTGGCTTCAACACAAGACAGCAATTGCAGTGAAGCAAACAATTCATTTAGATATCAATGTAAAGATACTTAAACTAGCCAATAGAGTATCAGGAGAAGCTCAACCAAGGCACTGTGAGGCCTGTTATGAGTCTCCTTGGTTTTGACATTTATGTCACCATAGTGTGCATGTACTGAGGAGAAATTAGAAAGGTATTCACCATACGTGAGTGCTTAAAGTAGTAACTGTAAAACAACTACCTGCCCTACATTTGTATTTTAAGTATCCACCGTCCCCTTCCTTCAAAAAGGGAGCAGAAGTTCATTGCGTAGTCAATAGAAAGACACCACAGCCCTGACTGCCTAAGTTCAGGCACCTAGACGTACAACACTAATTTTAAATACTTATTTGTTTTTCATTACAGAATGTGACTGGTGTCCCAGGAAAAAAACCCCAACACTCACAACTGAGTCAACATGAGTTACTTTGTACACATTCATCTCTACATTACAGCTTATGAAGCTTTCTGCTGTTCTGCGCAACACTATTTACTCAGCTAGACAGAGAACTACTGGGAAAAACATCTCCTGTCCCATCCCTGTGTTTTCCCCCTCACGCTCAAACTGAAAGAGCTGTTGTTTCTTAGACAGCTCAGGTATACATTTCACAAATACTGAAGTCAAACTGAAGACTGCAACAGGGCATTAGTAACTTGTTTTCTCGCTCAGAACACCTATGCCTTTGGATATACCCTCTAGGACACCAGTTTAACTGAAGCCAATAATCCAGTTCTTGGACACCCTTATTTTCTACAGTCTCTCCTACCACCTCCCGATCCACCAAAAAGATGAATGTCCATATATCTGCAATTTCTGTCAGCAGCTTTGCCATTGCATTTACATTGTTTTACTAACAATTTCTCTTGTTCATGCCTCCCTCCTTCACACATTTTCAGTATTGTCAGAAAACAGACAGTCAGTACTTAAACTAACCTTTCAGCTGTTGAGTCAATTTTGAGAGACATCTGCAAAATACACCTCTTCCTTGAGTAACCGGGGAAGAAGAGTGCAATGCCAAAAGCACAAACTCTTCATTATGAAGACTCTCAGTATTGCTCCAGCCTAGAATCTGACTTTTTAAAATGGCATATTCAATCAGTTCAAGAACTTGTACAGACTCAAGTCCTCCTGAGGACACCGAAGTTGCTCATGTTTGTCAAGCCACAATGCCTTGGCATGATACTGGACTGTGCTTTAGCCAGGCACACATCTCAGTCACTGATACTATTCAGGGAGAGTCCCACTCAAACTGCTGAGTAGTTTCCCACTTAGGCTAGAAGAGCACAGCCACTTTGCACACTATGATTAAATACCACATGCAAAGCAGGGATTTAATGTGGGGGCTGGAACACAGAAGGTAGCATGGAGGTTCACACATAACATTTATCTTGGCCTGCATCAAGTACTCAGAAGGTGCCATAACCTCCCCATTAGCTTGCCTCAGCAAGTCAATACTAAAACTACACATTAGAAATAAAATTTTGCTTTCAATAAAGTGAGTTAGCTATAACTGAATAAATTGTTACTTGTCTTCTGTTTCTTTTTGATATGTATTTTTCACAATTCCCCCTGACAAGGTATTTCCATATTTTTACTTAATTTGCATACAAAAGCACTTTCAGCTGCAGTGAATTTGTTACCTTTGACTTCACTTGTGTATCACTGTATTTTAAATTGCTGGACACAGAAGATAGAACTTCCTCCAGGACTTTCCGCAGGCAGTTCATTATTTCTTCATATTTTTAATCACCTTCCAAGTTATTCTGCTCTTTTCAGAAAACATTCATTGCAAAAAAAAAGGCAATCCAGTGCACTGTTTCACAATAACAAAACCATGTTTCCAGGGATGATCTAAAGCTTAAACTTTTATTCCTTCCTCTGAATCTGCTTCAGAGGCTTTAGATACAGAGCTCTCTGACAATGAACTCTCTTCAGGAATTTCTGTCCCTTCGAACCTCCACTCTTATGGTTTCCTTTCGAAGATACAAGAATATATAGGCTATAACCATACACAGTAATCTCAGGGAAGCCACACTATGCATGTATGAGGCACTGGTCCTCCACCATCATTGTTTTACATACAACAATTATGAACGACTAATTGAGGCCAACATAATATTCTGCAAAATAATTTTCCCAAGGCCAGAAAGGAAATAAAAATTTAAAAAAAAAAAAAAAAATCAAAGAGGCTTGCTGGTAACCGGCCCCCGAGCCACGATTCGCCAGCAACAAGCCTAAGGCATTTTATTCCCTATAACTTCCAACTTCTGTGTTGTTTTTTCTCACCTCTTGAGCACAGGTACACACTCAGCAGCTTTCCTCACTGATGATCCCTGATACCCAAGACACTTTTTGAGGTGATATCCCCTATGTCCTTCCAACAAGTAACCTCCTCAGCTAAAGATACTTCATTTCACATTCACCAACACCCAACCCCAACTGCTGCCAGAATTTCATCAGGTGTAGAAAGGCACATGCATCAGAGCCCTCTTTGGCTTCAACGAACCTACCCAATCATCTCATCTGCAGCTTCTTTCTCCTGCTGTAATCCTCTACTTCCAAACGTCAAAACCACAAGAATATAAGAGTAGCTACCATCAGTCTTCACTTGTGAGGAAAATATGTCACCTAAATCCTCCTCTTTCTTTGTTCTGTTTCAATATGATGGAGGACCATGTTTCCTCCCTACCTACAGCCAATTTGCATACTGTTCACCACACAGGGGAATGTTTGGTTCCAGCTTCCTGGGCTGATCTCACACTCTGAGGACCAAGCCACACCCCATCCCAGGTTTCCGTTGAAAACTAAGCTGAGTCACTGCCTTTTCCAAGAAAGGGAGTGTAGCTGCATCAGAGGAAGTTCAGATTGGCCATCAGGAAAAGATTCTTCACCCAGAGGGTGGTCAGTTACTGGGACAGGCTCCCCAGAGCACCAAGCCTGTCAGAGTTCAAGGAGGTCCCTCTTGGTCATATGGTTTAACGACTTAGTTTTAAGTAAATCTGCAAGGAGCAGGGAATTGGACTTTGTCTTCATGGGTCCATTTCAGCTCAAGATACTCTTTCACTCAGTGTGCACAAGGAAGTGTTCATCAACAAAGATAAATTATTGGGGGGAAAAAAAAATAAACCAACAGCAAAAAACAAACCCGCAGAAACCTCAAAGCCTAACTAAGCAAGGGAGGAACCTAATCCTTCTTAGCAAGGGGAATCTAACACACGTCCCCAGCTGAACATTCACACCTTGCCCGAGAAAGCTCAGCACGGGCAGTTGCCTGCACTGGAACCTATGAAACCCCAGTAGTCAGAGATCAGAAGCTGTGAGCAATTCACACGTGCTCACCAGCACTGATAACATCAGACATCAGCAAACCAGTCACAAGAGATGTAAGCACTCATTAGGCAGATACACTGCAGCTGACCCAAGGCACAGACGAGCCTTTTTTAGGCTGTTTATCTCCTCTGTCCCTAACTATACTAGCTCTGACATGTTTAAAAAAAAAAAAGAACAAAAAAAAAAAAAAAAAAAAAAAAAAAAAAAACACGAGAGCAGACTACATATAACAAGAAGTCAGNATGAATATTTAAAGAAGAAAAAAAATCAAGTCAGTCCTTGTTGACAGATAGCTCAAGATGAGAGGAAGGAAAAGAAGGAAAGTTTGTTTTCCCAGTTAACCTTTATGTTTCCCCATTATAATGCTGCATGAATATCTGCGGGCAAGTTCAAAACTCAGCCTCTTAAAATAGAATAACAGGATCCTGATGTGAACTTTCTAAAATACTGGTCATTCATTTACCGGTTGGCTGCTCTAATACTATGCCAGCAACATAGTGGACATGACCACTAGTAATTAAGAAACCTTGCTGCTGGGATTAAAAAAACCACTTATCTGTCAGATGAAGAAATGTCAACCTAAAGAGACTGAAATCTAACATAGAAAGGAAGTTTTACCTTTTGAAATACCAAGGCATTAGAAAACATGCCTGAACAACCAAAAGACACCTACAATATCATTAGCTGTAGCCACCACACATTATTATTCCTGGTTTAATGGTGGAATAGGACCAAGACCCTCAAAACTTCAGGAGGTTTTGTGCTGCCAGGCATAAAAGATTACATGCTAGCTCTGAGCTACACGTCATCAGCACCCAGCAGAAAGTTCCACAGCTGCTATCAGCACTGCCTAGAATATATATATACACACCCCCACATACATATATATTACATATATATAGTCATATAAATATACACACAGATATATATACACAGCTTTGACATCCTAAGTGTCCAACCCCCAATTCTTTCGTGTGAGAAAGTTCTTCTCACTGATGTTTCTGCTTACTTTCCTTGTTCCAGAAAAACACTGCTTCGAAAAAGCTATTACAAAGGTCTCAAAGCGTGTGCTCAATTACATTAGAGACTAGGCCTCTATCCAGCAAACTAGTTCTTTAAAACATGCTAAAAGTGAACACTTTCTTTTTTTTTGTACAGTTTATGCTCTCTTTTTTTTAGCTCCTTTGAATTAACTGATCCAAAGAGAAAACAAACAAATGTAATTGGTCACATCAGAATATAAGAAGTAAATAATTCTATGCACCAACCACGAATACAACAGCAGCCATGCTAGGTCAGACACAAGACTGTCTATCCAAGCCTCTGACAATGGAGAAACAGTCAAAAGCAGATGGCTAGGAAAAGAAGAGCTTTGAAACATGGCAAGCATATGATACTTCTCCCAAGTATTCCTCCATCTGTGGCTTATTTGTTCCCTTGACTCGAATGCAACTTCCAAATAACTTCTCTCAAAATCATCAAATTGGAAAACAGGAAATGTTGAACTATTTGCCATGAGCATTTCTATAAAAAAGACAATCAAGTCTGTCAACTTCTGCACACTCATTTTACAGGCCTTGTGGATAAGAACATGAAAGATTTAGACTAGACTAAGCAGCTGATTTTTCCAAGATAAGGAGGGGTGTGAACATACAGCTAAGAGAAGAGTCTTCCCTAGAAAAACTGATTTACACTTCAAATCTAACTTGGTAGAACAGGTCAGGTGTGCACACTGTGATTTCATGAATGATAACAGCACAGAAATGCACATTTTAAGCACTGTGATAAGCAAATTTAATTCTTCCTAGGAAAACTTTAACTCCTCCCTAATACACATTCCGAGCTTACTTGGTACCCACCTGATAGAGATAAGACAGTGAGCCCACAGACAGATAAGAGGTGCAGACGAAGGTCTCCAGACACACTCAGGCCAGCAAAAGCATAAGGTCCGCACAAAATGAAAATAACAAATAAATAAATAACACAAACTTTTGAATCCCTTTGTGACTTAACACCAGAGTTACAGTGTCAACAAGGTCCCTTACTTCTTCACCAGGACAGCAGAAAGCACATCTATGCCCGGGGAGCTTCAGTTTCTCCCAAGATTAATGAGAGCTGTTAATGAACGAAAGCCCACAGGCCCCATCAGTCCAGCCCATTTTGGAGACTTCCATCGTTCTGCAAGAGCACGGTGCAAGAGCCCTTGCCTGCCTCTGAAACACAAGAGAGGGGCAGCCAGGCTCAGTGCTAACTCCAACAACACACAAGAGTGAGGAAGACGTGTTATGCCACCCCTGGTACAATACAGCAACACTTCTCCATTGTTACTCTGCAAACAACAGCTTCAGCAATTCTGCTCCAGGAGCCCTGCCGAGCAGCGGGAACACGGAGCTATGCAGTGGCCCTGCTCCAGGGTGCAGAGGGAACTGGGGCCACTGGGAAAGCGACTGTTGAGCTCTGAACACTTGCGTTGTCCTGACACAGGTATCACTGGGTGCTTCACCTGGCACATGGAGACTCCACCTCTGCAGCTTTCCAGATTCCACACACAACTGCAACATGATTCCTCAATTAACACGGAATAAACTACTGCAAAAAGACTAAATGACTGGGAAAAAAGGGCTCTAAAACCAGCAGACAAGCCTTATAGGAACTTTTTTTTAATTATGTATGCTAAAAAAAAATTGAAGGGTGTAATGGAAACTACCAAGGAACCATCTCACCAAGACAGACAGTTTTTTTATTGAAATAAAGCCCACTGCTAATCACCCACAGGGGTCTGGCTTACTAGAAACAAGCAGCAACTGCCCACAAGAGACTCCCCATAGTAAAACACATCAATTCCAAAATTAAAGGAGATTATTAAAAAAAATACTGCCAAGGACATAAAAAGTACATTTAAAACAGAGCTACTGGTGGAGAGCTTTCATGATAGTAACAGATTACTAAATGAAAGAAGCAAAAGCTCTTAAACACCTCCTCCCCACACTTCCCAAAAGCGTTTCTGTGTAACTTTTCAGCAGTTTCATTTCTCCCCTTCTTCATTCTCAATTCCTGATACAGAAAAAGCCATTTTGGACTAAACTGACATGAAGTGACACAGCAAATGAACTTCCCTCCCAAATTTCATCAAGAGGAAACTGGAATATTGCACGATGCTGCAGCTCTACAAGTTTCACAAGGACATATAACCTGCATTCCTCATGCTGCCACTAACCAATTTTTTTAAAATCCAGCTAAACATGAAAACAAAAAAAATAGAACAAGATTATGTTTCCACAGAACAACTTAAAGGCAAGAATGTCCATTGACTTAATTTTACAGGACACTCTGGTCCTTCACGTGACAGAGGGGAGCTTCCTGACTTAATAATCAAGAGCAAGACATTCATATGACTAAGACCACAAACCACGGACTTCTTCAGTCCGTGCTCTCCCACCTCCTCCACCCCAGGCCTCCAAACCACAACCCACGCTCACTCCTGCATCCCGGAGATGCTGCCTGCCACAATACCGGGACAGACAGACCCTTGCTGCTATCCCAGACAGAGACTGCCGGCAGCCCGTGCTCTCTGAGCACCAATTTCTTACAGCTGCGATGAAGGGGAACGCCACGTCTGAAGGGCTGGCAAGCAGCACGCGTTTGAAAGCCCGAGTCTGACACTAGCTGATATCTAACTCAGCAGTACAAAGCGAGAGGGGATGAACAGAAGTTGTAACCTTTCTAATTCCTGACTGAACTTGTAGTCAGTAGCCATCTACTCCGGTAAATGAAAGCAACCAGGCACCGCAATCTTCCCTATACGTCTGCATTTCACAAAGCAATTCCAAAACTACCAGAGATGAGCAGTTATAAGGCCCTTTATGGCCCGTCAAAATCGTGTCTCTTCTCAGACTTTGTCCTACCGTCAAACCCTGTGTTTCAGGCGACTGACTTTGCCGTAGTGCCGAAACAAGGCGATAAGCACGGGGCAGGTTTCCCGGCCGCCCCCATCGGGGCACCGCGGGGGTCACCTCTCCGTCTCCTGCCCGCCGCTTCTCGGAAAGGCGAAGCTGTCCCGAGAGAGGTCACCCCACCGCAATCTTTCCCATCAGCAGCTCGTGCATGAGGGCCGAGCCAAAACTGGGGAAAAGAAAGCCCGACGCATCGCGAGGCACGGAGGGTGCCGAGGGCAGCGCCGCTCTCACCGGACCCGGAGAGAGGGGCAGCCCGCCAGCAAACACCCCGCGGGTTCGGGGAGCCGCGTTCCGCCGGGAAACGCCGGGAGCCCCGGGCCGGACCCCATCCACCCCGTTGCGCCCCCTATGCCGGGGGGCCCCGCTCACCTGCGGTGTCCCAGATGGAGATGTTGTACGGCCCCCACTGCTTCAGGTAGAAGGCGCCGCCGACGGTGCTGACCGTCTCCTGGAAGCGCCGCTCCATGTAGCGGTGCAGCAAGGAGGTCTTGCCCACGTTCATGTCCCCCAGCAGCACCACCTTCCCGTCCGGCTTCTTCATCGCGGCTCGGTTCTGTTCCCTGCCGGCGGTCGCTCCCGCCCCCTTTCCCCGGCCCGCTCCGCCCGGCGGGGCCCCGGAAGCGGCGCGACGAGGGCCGAGAGCTGCCTCCGCCAGCAGCGCAAACTTCGGGGGCTCCACTGGAGCCGCCGCGATCCGGCGCCGGCTACGGCTCTGACTCCGGCTGCTCCTCCCCCGGCCCGGCCCCGCTCCCGCCCCGGCCCCGCTCCCGCCCCGCCAGGGGGAGGGGACGGGGGCGGGGAAGCGGCCGGAGCTCCGCGGACCCTCCGCCCCTGCCCTGCCAGAGGAGCCGAGGAAGTGTCCCGGCCGCCTCGGGGCAGGTTGGCCGCGGACCGGCTGCCGAGAAACTGGTTCCCGCGGGGGTGTCGGGGCCGAGCTCGGCCGCGCTGAGTCTTCGGGGGATGCAGTTGCGCTCCGGGATGCTCGCCTCCTTCCAGCTGGAGATGGCGCAGACACCATCTCCGCAGCCCTCCTGGAGCCCAAGGGAAAGCCCGCTCATCCCGCTCCCCTCCCGGGGTGTACATGGAGGGGCAGGAAGTTGTTCCGAAATTAGGATGTCTCACAGAGCTGTGACAGCTGCCAGGCAAACACCTTTGCCCTGGTGAGAGGGAGGTATCAGGGATTATTTTCCAAGGGGCAGGTCTACCCAATTTCGCAGTCAGTTGCCCAGCTGCTGTAATTCAGATTAATTAAATTACCCAGAGATCTAGCCTATCGTTTTTGCGTCAGTCCTCTTTATGCCAAACAAATCTGGGAAAAAATATTGATAAAATATAAACACGCTACAAATTTTGGGCAAATAAAGGGATAATGCGTAGACCAACTGCGGAGAAACAGCTGTTACAGTGTTCTTAAGAGAACTTACTAGTTACTAATTTTCTCTCCCTACCCACAGGAAAGTGCTCAGATAGAAGTACTTTTCTTAATAAGTGAATATACATTCTCATTCCTGTGTGTCTTATGTTGAAACTGCTATAATTTCTTTAGCCAGTATGGGTATCATATTTATGAGATGCTTTGGTTTTTGCCTACCTGCTAAAAAGGATTAGCTGTGTGACTGTGGGGTTTTTAAGCCATGCCTACTTACTTTTGCTTATTCTGCTTTTACTGACCAGATTTGTGGTTTTGCAGCTGTACCCAGTGATATGTAATTTCAGTTCAGAATCAGATACGCTCCAGATATTAAAGTACTGGAGGTACCCAAAGAGTGGGGATATTAAATGGTTAGGTAAAAGAAGTCTTACAAGTGACTTCATAATGTTAATATGGGATGTGATTCAGGGCTGTGTGCAATACTATGTAAGGGATGGGATTGTTGCACTTGGATAATTGTGTGGCACTATTTTTCTGTGGCATGTGCAACCTTTGTCTCAGATTCCAATTTTCTGCCTGGATTCCCATCTTGCTCCCAGAGTTGGGAAAAATATACTCATTGAATGAAAGTGCTTCTCTGACCTACTGCAAAGCAAGTAGATTTCTTCTGGGTGGTTGGTATTAAAGTGTAAAAAGAACAAAAATTCTCTTTGTATGGATACTGCTTGCAAATTCCCATGTGCAATATGTTACACCCTTTTGAAGTGGCAGATGCCATTTCAGAAAGAGAAAAGAATTTTGTATCAAAGAGTTCAGACCTAAGGATCTGCACCTGTTAAAAAATCCTGAGTTTGTGTACTCTCACCTTACAAATTTTTTTACTGTCCACAGAATAACAAAACACCTAAAAGCTTAAACACAGTTACTGATTTACAGCAGTGCTTCTGCTACCAAAGCCTAGCAGTTAAAGCACTTAAAACAATTATTTCTGAATTTTCCCCAAATTCTGCTTTGAATTATTGAATTTGAATTATTTTCAAGTACTAGTGAAAAGGCAAGTAGGTCTTTCTGATATTCAGAACAAGTATCAATAGTTTCTAAAAGTAAGCAGAGAAGTTAGGACAGAAAACAGTCTCAATAATAGGGTGAAAATGCAACTGGGATTTTAGGCTTTGTTAACAACATGCTCTATAAAAAGAGAAGCCCTCTCCCTTCACAGATGTTTTCCACAGTTTCTTGAAACACATACCTACATTTCCACGTATTTCAGTGGGTGTATTTCCAGCTAGCAGCAGACAGACAGAGAGGAGACTCTCCTGAAAGTGTCACCAGCCAAATGTCAGTGATGGCAATGTATTACTGTTGTATGTTGAACATAGCCTAGCTCAAAGAGGCTCAAATTCATCTGGTCTGGTAGTGGTTTGGACCTGGTGCCACACCTAACAACTCTCACTCAGCCAGGGATGTGCATTATCCCACTAGTATCCATCTCCCATTCACTCTTTACTTAAAGGGTCATCTCTGTTTCACAGCAATCTTTCCCTAACAATCAGGTGCAACCGGATTGGAGGGTACTGCGTGTTGTTTCAGATCCTTGGGAGAATTTAGGACAATGGTGATCTGAACAGGTTCAAAGTATGTAAAAGGGCTCCTGAGGTAAGCCCTTAAAGACTGAAGTTTGTGAAGTCCTCAGCAGTCTGAGTTCCCACTGACCTCAGGAAAACACGCTCGCTAGGCAGAGCACAGTGTGTTTTGTTATTACTGCTGACGTCTCCCTGGATGAATGTACTCTGAACTACAGCACACAATTTAAGTCACCTCTTGTTAAAGTCAAATGGCTCATGATAGTCTGTAATGCAATATAAATAATAACAGAGCATATGTGAAAATATTTGGGGATACATTAAGAGCCTGTAATTTGCTCTTTAGCACTCAGATGTATTGGCCTGTTGCAAGATAATTTCCCCAAATCACTGAGTCGTCTGTAGCAAGAGGTCTCCACAGTAGTAAGTATGGGCATGAAAAATGTCAAATAGCTTGATAGGAAGAAATATGGAATACTTTACTCTCTAGGTAGTGCATGTATGTAGACTACATATATTGTCTGGTGTTTGTTTTTCATTTTAGAGCATGAGGACACCTTTAATTACAATGAGGTTATTCATTAGCCTTCCTGACAGCGTGACAACATGCTCACCATGGTTGGTTCTGAAATTCCAGAGGTTCTGAAATTCAGACACTTGGACTAGGATACAGAGAGGGACAACACATTAAAGTTTCTTACCCACTTCTGTGCTAGAGTAAGACACTCCCAAGAGTAAGAATGTTAGCCTTGTACACAAGCCAAAAACCTGAGCCAATAATGACTGTACTGACGTCAGGGTAACTCAACCTTTCTAGTCTCCCGCAGTATGAAAGCTGCTTAATATTGTAGGACAAAATTAGAGCCTGTTTATTTGTTTTCTTGCCAGCCTTCCCTAGGTGTATATATATATATACACTGTCCTGCCTATGTTCCTCATTTGGTCTTCAGGCTAACAATATTTTGTAAGTTCACATGAGGTGAAACATTTGTCAACAGAACAGGGTTGTTTTTTGCTGAGCTGATCTTATTTTGGAGGCAAATTGAGCAATTGGTTGAAAGGATATGTCAGGTCAGCTACTAACTGCTGCCCCCAACGTGTCACAGGTGTGCTGTGGACTTGGTGTTCAGCATCTCAACCTGCCTCCTTTTTGTCCCCTGGCAGTGTCTCTGTGTTTTGGGATGTTGGATCTCCATGACCAGATGTGTTCTTTCTGGAGGTACCACAAGTGACCTCAGTGTGACTGTAGTGATAAAGGTGGTATAAAGTCATCCTACTTTTAAAACATGGAAGAATGTATAACTGAGAGCCATATATCTCAGCTACCTACTGAATCCTAGACAAGGCTTTACGAATCAAAGAGAAGGACAGTAAGAGAGGTTTATTCCTTGTTCTTAATACATGCTGGCACACCAGTGCTTTGTTGCACCTCTTGATGAGGTCACTGCAGAAGCTACGAACAGGTACCATTTGGTGAACCACAGCAATTTCTGGTTTTGTTTCTGCTTATTGCCTTCCTTTATGACTTCTTTCTTCTAAATGAGCAAATGAGTATGCATGCTCATTAAACAGAAATATTTGCCCTCATCATCTTCCAGACAGCTGTAACTAGAGCTCACTCTCAAGGTGCTTTCTTTCAGGCTACAAAGCCTGAAATATATAGACAGAGCAGTGGCAATGTGCTGAGTAGCTGTGTAGCCTGAAAAAGCTATTCTTCACGTTGCCACTGGTCTGCCTACATATTTACTCTAACATATGCTACATTCTTCCACTTCACCCCATAGATTAGTCCACAGCGTGGATGCCCTAATCAAGGGTAATTGTCTGTACTGCATTTCAAAAGTTAGTGTGCTTTCTCTAGGGTTGCAGTTCCAAACCTTTCTCCCTCTCCTTTACCTGATGTTTTTCTTAGGCTGGTACTGGCTTCTGCTTGACCATTCCCTATGACAATTGAGCTTGGTGAGCTGACGAAAAACTAGCTCAGCAGTGACAGTAATTTTCTGCTGGTTTTGTGATCAGCATAGAGGAGGGTGATGAGGCAGACCGAGGGTGGCGCGAGCGCNACAGAGCAGTGGCAATGTGCTGAGTAGCTGTGTAGCCTGAAAAAGCTATTCTTCACGTTGCCACTGGTCTGCCTACATATTTACTCTAACATATGCTACATTCTTCCACTTCACCCCATAGATTAGTCCACAGCGTGGATGCCCTAATCAAGGGTAATTGTCTGTACTGCATTTCAAAAGTTAGTGTGCTTTCTCTAGGGTTGCAGTTCCAAACCTTTCTCCCTCTCCTTTACCTGATGTTTTTCTTAGGCTGGTACTGGCTTCTGCTTGACCATTCCCTCTGACAATTGAGCTTGGTGAGCTGACGAAAAACTAGCTCAGCAGTGACAGTGAGTAATTTTCTGCTGGTTTTGTGATCAGCATAGAGGAGGCTGATGAGGCAGCCCGAGGTTGGAGCCACAGAGCTTTAGTCCCCTGGGTCTTCAGTTGAGCAGCACTGGCTTCTCACAGACTTTCCCTTGGCAAGTGTCCCTGCTCTACCTCCTCTTCAAACCTTGAAGGTTTTGGAGCACCTCAGTTATAGGACTGTTTTCTTCCACCAGGACTGGAAAAGTGTTTCACTGTATGACTTCAGCCGGGTCGGTGTCTGAATCACAGCGCACTGAAAATAAGAAGCTAAACCAAGCAGCTGAAGATGTCCTCATCAGAGAAAAGCCTGACCTGGATGATTAGATTTTGTCTATGTTAGGGGCAGTTGAACAGCAGCTCATAGGTGGAAACCATGAAGCAACCTGACCTATAGACACAGCCACTGAGTGAGCAAAAAAACTCTTTCCTGGTGCACAGGTGCTAGAGAGGCAGATGAGATGCAGAGGAGCTCAGGAGAAACTCCCCACCCAGGTGGGTGCACAAAACGTGAGTTTTGCATAGATTGCTTTTTTTATAATGGCAGCATTTTAAGGCCTCATCAGACTCTATCAGCATACGAGAATCCAAGGCTGTCCTACTGTCATGTTCCTGAAGATTAATAGGGCACTGTGTGTGAATGGGTACAGAGGTACACATATGCTTACAAGAAATCACAGAATTATGGCCTAGAAAAAAAATGCATTAGGTTTTCACTCTTCCTGGCATTGTGAAGGAGCTGGAGTAAGTTAGCTGGTACTAAGACAGAATTTGCTTTAGTTCTTATAAGCTCATTAAGATTCTTGTCCATGATAAGCAGACCCATGTATCTAGGAGACATCCTATGGACTGCAGCAACCCACAATGGGAATGTGAGATTTGGCAGAATCAGAAGGCATGATCCTAGTGACTAATAATGATAAGGGAGTCAAAACAAATGCAACTTGTGACCTTTAGATGTGCAGTTATTTTCACAATACATTTGTGACAGTTGAAAGAATTGAATTTTTATTTACAAGTTCAATACTGTCATCATATGAATTGTTAAAAAAGCAACTTATCAGAAGAACAGACGTGTGTTTTTACTTGAACCCACCTCATCACTAGTAACATGAATGTATATCAAGTATCTTTTGCATATTATACCTTAACTTTAAGTAATTTCTCTAGGCTGTAGCCATAGCTATTCCCTATGAATAAATTCATGTGGTGCCAAACATGCCATCATTGTTTCTGATCATGAAGAAAAGGCCAGTGAAAAGTGTCACAGACAAATTTGCCTCCGGCCTAACTCACAGTGTCCTGGTTCCAGACAGGACAGGGTTAATTGTCCAAATAGCCAGGAGAGAGCATGGCTAGGGCCTGGAGGTTATTCTATAGCACCTCACATCATTTTCTGGGGACAGGGGAAGGGGTCTCTTCCTGGTGCCAAAGCATGGCCATGTGGTGGTGTGTTGTCACGGGTTTCCTCTGTGGTGAGCACTGGTGTGTGAATCGTTGTTATTAATATTGTTGCTGTTACTGTTCAGTTTTTTATTTCACTGCTGTTTCCAGTAATTTTTCTGATCTGAACGCATGATTTTTACCTTTTGAGCCTCCAGTTCTCCTCTCCATCTCCCTTCAGGGGAAGGGAAGGGGTACTGGGGAGTGAGCACGTGGCGTGTGGTTTGGAGTGTTTCGTTGTGAACACTAAATTGGGGAACCATTCCTAAACCACAACACACATCCAGTCAGGAGTTACACTTTGTCCTGCCTCTAGCCCTGTTACTACACTTTGATTTCACCTCTTGGCTGGACAAGACATTGCACTCTCCTTTTATCCTTCCTCTTTGAACTCCTCCCCACCTATACTGGCCATTGTAGAGAGAAGTGGGATTTCTCCTCCTGGTGCTTGTTAAAGGTAAAAAAAAATTTATTGAATTTGACAGGAAAAAACAGCCATCCTCATTTTATCCCCTTACAGAGAGACAACATTGTGACCTTCAAAGTGTAAATTGATCACTATGAAATGAAATTTATCACAATGATTTCTCCTAAAAGTATTGCAATCCTTTGTGGGCTCTTGCTTCATCCGGCCACGTCTGACCCTTGGATGAGAGATGTCCCAGCTATTCAACCTATTTAGAAAGGAAATATTAATGCAATTAGAAGGATAAAGATAGTAATGATTTACTTACATGTGTGAAGATGTGACTTCGAGATAAGAAGAAAAAAGGATGATCAAAGTGGAATTTAGAATATACTAATATAATTTATACTAGCATGTTTTTGGAGAGTAATACTGGAAATTCTTGCCAAGTATGTAGCTTTCAAATTAGAAACTTACTGCAAAAAATGTTCCAGTCATCTTCTAGTCCTGGTTTAGAATTTGAAAAAATGGAAGCTGTGATGATTTTCTTAGCTGCTTCTGTAACAGAAAATCTTTCCTTCCTAGAATATGAAAGAGGACTTCCTGGCTGCTTTCTAAATTGTAGAGAGAGACAAAACCCCCCAGAATATTTCAGATTTTAGTTGCTAGCTAGTTAGTTGGACTTTCACTGTTACATCATTTCATAGACATTATATCTAGGCATTAAAGCCTACTAAAAATAGGTTGTTTTATTAAAATAGTTTCAAACACAGCATGCAAGCAACCTCATTACACTTGAAACATTGCCATACTATAATATCATGTGGAGAGTTTACATAAAGATGGTGCAGTCAGAATTTCGTTCTTTTTCTGTCTTTAATCTCATATTTATGATTAAAATGAAGTGCACCACTCCCCAGCACATCACTTTACATCACAGTGTTTCTGAGAATTAGTTTCTGCGTCATTCTTTTGAATGTATTTCAGTTTCACCATTCAAAAATTTGCTGTTGATTGCTCTTAGGAAACGGTTCTGTTTTGCTTCTACCCTTCCTTTTTTAATAACCAAGGTTTTAATAATTACTCACCTTGGGTACTCCTCCAGATATCTTACTGAGATCAGTGGAACTATTCATAGCCAAGGTATTAATAAGTACGATGCAATTTGACCTTCAGTCATCTCAAAAAAATATTCTCCAATCTAATTATACAGAGAAAATCCTGCTGTAAATTCAAGAGCAAAAATACTTTAAAATTGCCTCTGACAAACAGTGCCTAGTGCTTGCAGCTGAAACTTAAACTTTCTTTTCCTGCTATAATAGTTATTCTCTGTGTAGTTCTGTTATGTGAAAATTTGATCCAAGCAATGTTTGCTGAAGCAGTATATTTTTTGGCACTTATGAGCTGCTAGGAATCGCATGCTGCTGTTTTGACATCTTTCTAGACTGCAGATGCTGCCGTGTTTCTTCGGGCCTGGGAAGTCACCTAGAAATTAAATCTGTTGCTGAGGATTCCCTTTACAAAAGCAAGTTGCTGAAGTAATTGATTTAGTACCTCCTGGACTGGCTTCAGCTCTGAAAATATTTAAAAGTCTGCTTGCTTGCTTTTTTCCATTTGAAATGCCAGGCGGGACATAAATATAATTGTGGATTGGCTTTCTTTGGCTATTAAGTTATCAGTATTAATTAGTATTGTCATGATGTTTCCATCTTCAGAGCATTGCAGAAATGCAGCACCACATTCCATGCTCATTTACACTTAAGCCAGCCTCACTAAAACATTGCTTGAATTGCTTATGGGAGCAAATCGGTTCTGAATTTGGCCTGATTCATCACTGATCAGTTCCAGAGCTTTGATTATAAGGTATCCTAACCCCCCTTCACACCCAGACCAAGAAACTCTTAATCAAGAGGGGAAACTTAGAACCCTAAAGGATGAAAGAAGGAAAATACTCAAGGAAAAAGTTTCTATTATGAGATTTTTTTTTCCAGTGAATATGAATTATATGTATCCTTTTAAGCCACTGAGAAAACAGCTTCTGTGAGACAGATGAAATTGAAGAAATTATAAATGCTAGTTGATATTTAATCTAAATCCCTAATTTAAACAGAAGTGCTGGGTGAAACTCATTCCAGATATAATATGATATAATCTAATTTACTTCAAACACCTGCTTCTGTCAAAGCTGTTCTGTTTAAGGAGTAAAAATAACAGAGTAAAGAAAACTTTTAGAACATATTGGATATGTTAACATAAGATATTATTATTGGAGTAAGCTTGTTCCTATTTAAGTCAAATGAAGAAGCTTGTAATTCTTTAAAGCTCAGATGCGATTACTATAAAATAACACAGCAACACTGCTATTCATAAATCAGAAAAAGGAGAAAGGTGACAAATAATTTAATATAGACAAATGACACTGAATGGAAAAAGTACTTGAAATTAGAAGGTGAAAGAGAAGGGGGTTTGTCCAAAGGAGAAGAGAGAGGCTACAAAATATTTTTTAAAAGCTTCATTATAGAATATATGCATGGAAAACAAGAATGGAAGAGGGTAAAATGAAAAGAAACAGGAATACCCGGTCTGATTGTAAGACATCAGTGACTGTAGAAAAAAAAAATCTATTTTCAGTGAAATGGCAGGTATGGACTTAATCCCATGGCATATTCAGCTGTCTGAAGTATTTTCTTGGCTCTTAGGAATACTATTAACAGTTAAAAGCATACCTAAATGAAACCTATGCTAAAATTCTTCAGTGAAGAAGGATGGACTTGAATTTAAATTCTGTTATGAGTTTTCAGTTAGGGTTATAATTTAGCTAACTTCTGGACACACTCATAAATGGTTACTAACAAAAAGAAATAATTGAGTACAGATGGAGAAACTGCGATGAACACTTGTTGGCTGTGTTCTTCAGAGCGAGTAGCAAAAAATCCACCCATTTCAGTGAGCTTCAGGTCACAGCCTGTGTTTTGATGCAGAAGGCACTCAAGTTCACAATGTGCTTAAAGTCATTGCAAGTACATCTTGATCATGAAAAGATCTGTAACAAAGCTTTGCATGAAGGCACAAGAGCTGCAAGAACTTGAAACTGAAGGACTTCTTAAAATTGAAGAATTTAGGCAATTCAGGAAGTGGAAGTGGAGTTTGTTCTCCAGATAAAACATTTACCTCACAGTCTCTGCCCTAAAACTGTCAATACAAAGGATAAAAAAACTAGCAGGAAATTACCAGTAGTGACCATAGTCTTGTGGTAGGAGGTTTAAAATGGAAGGAAGTTTCTTCTCAGTGCGTGATTACATTGCAGAACTCCTTGCCTTGTGCAGGTCAAAGGTTTTTAAAAAAAAAAAAAAAAAAGATTAGACTAATGAAAACCACAAAGCCCCAAAGCTGCTAATTCTGAGCAGGATTTACCTGGAAAGAGCTCCTGTACACTTGGTCTGTTTCCCACTTGAACCCTCCTCACCTCTGTGAATGGTTTTATGAAGCAGCCCCCAAACTGCTGAAGTTACATATAAACTGAAACTTGGGCCAGCTTGTCTTAAAGCATTAACCAAACAGCTGTGGCATTTCAGGAGACTCCTTTGTCCCTTCTGTGGGACACCGAGAATTTGAGGCAGTCAGGGCAGGAGGTGACTGTAGAAAGGGGCTGCAAAGGTCTCCCAGAGTCTGGCCTGCCACATCCTCTAGTATAAAGCTACTAGACCCACATGACCCACATGAAGGCCAATAACTGTTCAAGGTTTTATTTTTCAAGTTGTAGGTGCTCTCTTGCTTCTTGATTACCAGCTGGAAGGATCATAAAACTTACATTGACATGATCCAAGCAGTTGAAAGGAAAAAAATAAGAAATGTGGATATCAGAAGTAGTATAATCTATACTAGATTTCAGCAAAGAAATATAGAGATAGTAGTTAGAGCTTTTAGAATGGAAAAGTTTTTGCAAAATCTGCATAATT
The DNA here is from genome assembly GCA_013400655.1 of Mystacornis crossleyi. Taxonomy (NCBI): domain Eukaryota; kingdom Metazoa; phylum Chordata; class Aves; order Passeriformes; family Timaliidae; genus Mystacornis; species Mystacornis crossleyi. The sequence goes on from VYZQ01019905.1 coordinate 39,369, forward strand.
GATCAAAACTTAGGTGAGGGTAGATGTTTGGTCTTAAACTACCTGATTAGCAGAGGTAAATTATGATTCTGGTCTTTGTAGCTTCTTCCTGTCTGGTCATCTATTTCTGAGAGACTTTTCTGATCAGCTCTTTTATGTCTCCCTGGCAAGACAGGTGGCTGCTTGTGCCCCATTTGTCTCATGCAGGAAATGAAAACAAATCACAAGAGGCTACAGAAATAAGTGGTTCATATTTTCACCCTGCTAGCATAAATATTAACTCTGAGCCCTCAAATGTTTTCAGGAGATCTGACCCAGAATTTATCAGGCACTTGAAATAAACTGTTAACTATTAACCAGTAGATGGAGGCTGGTTTGGTCACATTCTGAAATCAGTCATTGCTGAAGAATAAGATGATTCATGACCTTGACAAATCACACTGCTGATGGCAGAAAAAAAAAATTAGCATCTTGTGAGAGCAGTAGATCAATATCTACTTTTTCTGCGTATTAATTGCATTAACATAATGTAAGAACAAATGCAGAAGTAAAAGTTCACCAGGATCACTCAGGTACTAACAACCCAGCCTTTAGTTTTGACATCGTTTATCTGTATTAAGTAGAATTGTATTCTAGCCTTCTCTACAGGCCTCTTTTTGCGGAAAACACTGAGGCATTGAGGTGCTGGAGTGTGTCCAGAGAAGGGCAAGGAAGCTGGTGAAGGGCCTAGAGAGTAAGTCCTATGAGGAACAGCTGAGGGGGTGTTCAGCCTGCAGAAAAGGAGGCTCAGGAGAGACATTATCACTCTTCAGCTACCTGAAAGGAGGTTGTAGCAAGGTGAAAGTCAGTCTCCCAAATAAGTGACAGGATGAGGGAAAATTATCTCAAGTTGTGCCGGGGGGGGGTTCAGATTGGACAATAAGAAAAATTTCTTCACCTCAAGTGTAGTCAGGCACTGGAGCAGGCTGCTCAGGGAAGTGGTTGAGTCACCATCCCTGGAGGTATTTAAAAGACATGGTTTAGTGATGGACTTGGCAGTGCTGCATTAACAGTTGAGCTCAAAGATCTTAGAGATCTTTTCCTAAATAATCTATGATCTGAACTGAACTATGGATACATGGCGTACCTTGTCCTAAAGGAAGCAGCCTGTTGATTTCAGCCTGTGAGCCGCACCTCCTCCTCAGCTCCCCGACTGAATGGTTTGGGCATAGCTATACAGTCAATGAAACGAAGTGTTTTTGAAGGCCTCCTGCAGGAGACCCTGTCAGGTCTAGATGTCCCAAGGGTGAATGATTTCTCATTTATTAACAATAAAGTTCATCTACTATTGCATTACCCCTTCAGTTAAATCTAGTTAACATTCTCTGAGTTTCTGCTTTGTCTGTTCTGAGCATGGATAAATGAAAAAACTTGAAGAAGGGGGACATCCTTTAGAAGACAGATATCCTTTTGGCAGATATCCTTGAAGAAACGACAGTTTAACTTCGTGCTTAGTCTCTTACTACATTATTTGGTAATTTTGCAGATTTGTGTTGTGCCTGGAAATATGAACTTCTCCAATTACAACAGGATGTTCAGAATGTGGCTGCATGAGGACATGAGGGCACCTCTCTGTTGTCGAGTCCGGATGCTTAAAATTTTGTGTCCCGATTCTATAGCTGAAGCACCATTCCTGTCCTTTTGCTGTTTGTTTTTTCTGTATAAAAGAAAACTTGATGTTCAGACAGGAGGGAGTGGGTATAATCTCAGGCTGGTGCCATTATCTGGACAAGTAGGAAAATCAAGACTGCAGGCATGTATACAGTATTATGCCCCAATACTACTGGCACAGCCAAAAACTGGATGGATTATTTCTGAAACGAGCCCTTGCAAAGAAAAAGAAGTGATTGCCCTTTCTCTCAGCTGCATTTTTTCCCAAAGTCTCCCTTGTTATGTGATATTAACGTTTACCTTACGAAGTCGGATAAAACATACTGGATGTCATGCGAATGCTGGGGATCTGCCCGGTGCCGGAGCAGTTTGGAAAACTGGAAATCCCGTACGATGATTTGTGAAGCGCGCAGAGCGGGGGCAGCGGGGGGACGGGAGCCGCCGGGGTTCGTGTGCGGGCGGCGGCGGCGCTCGGGGCCGGCAGGGGGCGGCCCGGGCCGCTCGCACCGGCAGCCGCCGCCCGCCGCCCTCGGGAACCTCGGTCCCGGGTTCCGCTCTGCCCGACCTGCTTAGCCCCAGCAACTGGCAGAGGTACGGCGGGAGGCGGCCCGGCTGCCCACGCTCCTCTCGTCTTCCTCCTCACAGCATCGCTTCTCAACACGGCACCAGGTCCCAAGTATGAAACGGCTTCCGAGCAATTCAGGCTACACGTGAAATCTTGTTGAGGCACGGAGCACATTTGTCTTGCTGTCCCGCGAGAGCTGTCTGCTGTGCCTGAGAGTCTGTGTGCTCGGGCCCTTGAACGAACAGGACTGTGAGTGAGGAACAGTGAGACAGCCCCCCCCCAGCTGCTGATGGCGGGTTCAGGTCTTTCTGAAAACCAGGTGACTGCTAGCTAAAGTCATGCAGGTAAGGGAAATCTGAGTGCCATGACCCGAGAAGGAAGGGGGACATCACTATACGCTCAGGGGTCAAAGCATACACTTCCCATGGAAATTAAATGGCCATAGAAACCATATCTAATGGAAAACTTGTTTATAGTGTTTTAAGTTGCCACCCCATTACATTTAATAGTCTGTTGCAATGCCACAGGCAGCGGTACCTTTGGCAGAGCTCCCATTGCTGCATGGAGGCTGCCAGCCCCTCATGGATCTGCAAAGCCTCTGTGTGGCTTTGCAGAAGTGCCAGCCCCACTTCCTGGGGAAGGGACAAGTTCTGATAAATACCGGCACATGCTTGTTATTATTATTGCTGTTTCCCAGCAGCTAAAAAATTAATTACTGCAAAGAGTCAGGGGAAGTCCCTTTGCTCTGAAGGCCCAGGAGATTGTCCGTTTTTAAGTATTTCCTTACTACTATGTGCTCTCGAACTGCTTAACCTGAAAGCTCAGATACATAACAGTCATGTTAAGTGCAATAAGAATTATTTTATTCAGTGGTGGATTCACAGTCTTACGTTCTGAAGAAGCTAGCAAATGAAGGAACTGATGATCAGACTCAGCAGTTGCCTTTTCAACAGCCTTGCTCCTGGAGAGGGAGACCTAGAGCTGCCCAGAGTCTGTGTCCAGGGCTGCCACCGCTGCAGCTGCTCAAAGGGTTTCACAGGAGGGGAGAGGTCTCTCTGGCTGGTGCGGCCCTGGTGCAGTTCAGTGCTGGTCTCGGCAATGCTGAGATGTGGACTGGGTGAGCAGGGGCTGCTCATACCCCTGGCATGCCAGTGGAGGACTACAGAACTCTTCATCGCCCTCTCTCTAATTAAGCAAACAGCAGCATCTTGAAACTGCATGGTATTGTGGCAAGTCAGGACCAGCATTTATCCAATTTGGATACAATTCTACTACCACTGCTCTGAAAATGAATGATTCTACCCCCAGTTTAAACTGAAAGCTTATCACAGCAAGAAATACTTGACAAAGATGATTGAAACAGCAGAGATTACCTAGATTGTCCACGCTCTGGAAAAGCTCTGCTGATAAGCTTTGTGAAGGTACTGTGGTGGAGATGGAGAGTCTCTTCCCCTAAAGAGCCACAGCGTGAGTCCAAAAATAATTTGTTTTGCAGTCATACTGCACCGAGATGCTAACATTCTTGGGATATTGCTGTTCATGTTCTCCGGAGTAATCAAGAATGTTCTGAGCCTAGAAAAGAAATGGTTTGGGGGCCACCACTGAAAGTAAAGAGATGAAAGATGGTATACTATTTTTAGGCCATTCATAAATGGTCAATTTATGCCTTCTTTTGTAGAATAATCTGGTTCCACTAATGAGAAAAGCACCATTAAGTCAGCAATACAAATGAGCTGCCTGGTAGAAATCACTTCCTGTGTTTTCTGAACCGGAAGAAGCATTGGCAGAGGGCAAGAGTCAACTGATGGTAAGGAATTAGTCACAAACCCAAGAGCCATGCAGTGCGTGCAAGCGTCCAGAGCCTGTGGCCATAGCCCCGTGGTTGTCATGGCAGCCCAGAGGCTGCTGCAGTCTGGGGATTCACCAACCACTGTGAGACCCGTCTCCGTGCTCTGGAAATGGATGCCACGGGAAGAGTGCCGAGTGCAAGATTTCTTAGCTTTCAAGCCAGATGCAAACAGCCGGCTTCACGTTTAACGTGCTGAAGTAAGAGGGGTTTCCTCCTTCAGTCCCTTTTTTTCCTGCTTTTGCAGTAAATACTCTGTCATGGAGTACTCTTCCCAATGATGCTCTATGTAAGGAAGCAGTAGAAATGTCATTGTATTCAGAAAATGTTCACATGTGCAGTCAGATGCTGTTAAGATCATACTCACTTTCTGGAAAAACTTATTTGCTGGTTGTTTCTGATGAGCATAGAGACTGACAGCATTCCTTAAAGACATGGAAACAAATAACCTCCTATAAAGTGCATGTCATATTCCCTGCTTCCACTCTCATAGTCATGCTGGCTCAGCATATCTCTCTGCTCCCTCCTATGCATGCATATACCTTGCTTAAACCTGTTTTGAATAAAACCTGTGTCAGGTATCTCGTTGTTTCCTGCTGGATAATTTTCAGATTGTGTTACCCTCTGTGCTGTGTGTGCTGTGGGTGCTGCTGAGTGTATTTTTCCCTCCTGTGCTTACACACGTGTATAAACTCTGGGTTCCTCCCCAGCAGCAGGTGACAGTCTTGGTGCAGTGGCTCTGTGTGCAGGCTGCCAGAACTGCCCATCCTGGGACTGTCTGGAAAATGGGCACGGACCTCTGTCAGTCCTTCCTCTCCAATCTGCCTTTTCCCCCTGGCACTGCTAAACCCCAGGAGGGCAGCATGGCTGCTGCAGAGCACAGCTCTGCTAGCTCTGCACACCCAATGCCAACAGAGAGCCCCTTTGTGTGGAGGAAGTTCTCTGCTGGCCATCTCCAATATGTGCTGAAGCCCTTTTCTGGTGCCTGAACTGTACACAATGGCCAGAGCAGAATGAAAAGCCTGGAGGCTCCAGAGCAGTGTCCTGGTGGATGGATACTGCCTTGGCCACGAGAATCACAGAGGCCTTCACCTTGCAGGAGTGGAAACACCTGATGGTGTTTCTATGGTTTTGAGAAGAAGGATTCAGCCCTACATTCAGTGCACATCCTGCGGGAACAAGTGGGTGTGCTCAATTAGGCTGTCAGGAGTGACGGTTGTCAAGTCAGCTTCCAATTACTTTGTCAGACGTCAAACAACATTTTTCACCTCTATATCCCTTGCTTCCCAAATCATGATTTCTATTGCTACACAGTGTTGGTGTATCTATAATAACAAAATGTCTATTCATTGTTTCCTCACATATCTCAGAAAATACCTTCTGACTGGTTAAGCACTCTGGTAGCATGAAAAAATACAGCCACTCATATGATAAGAAAATATACAAACCCCTCTAACTTAGTTGTGGTCTAAATATCCTACTGTATTAACCCAAGTCTGGGTAGATGCCTTGAATCACAAAGGTTGCGGTAAAGAAGGAGCAGCTAGGGGTCAAAAGCAAGCTGAGGATTTCCTTTGATGCAAACTATGATGCTGAGAGTTCTAGGTGATTTTGGGTTTTCTCCCCATTTTTAAATAAGCCTAATCTTAATATGTGGATTCTTCATGGTATTTTAGTGGTTGCTCATGGTGAGTAAAAAGCTCTCCGTAGCTGCTACAGAGTTCTGTGGAGCAGCTTCTGTCAGGGCACAGGAGCAGCACTGACACAGCCAGTCAGAAACACTTTTGCAAGAGGCAAACAGCCTTGTTTTCAATTTATCAGCGATGCCCTTATGTCAGTGGGATGGTTAAAAAGAAAGGCTGCTTTTACTTCTGCTGTCTTGAAATGCAGATCACAGTCAAAATCAGAAAATGACAGAGAAAGCAGATTCTTAGGCAAAGTGCAGTGTTGCAATCCATTAGAAATAAAGCAGCAGAGTGAAAAGCCAAGATATTGCTGTACTTTCAAGGAGTGTCTAACAACACTTGCAGTATTGAAAATGTTGATACAACCCAAATAGTTCCAATGCAACAGCTCTTGTACACCAATGGAGATTATTAGTCAAGTCTTCTGAAGTTAAATAACTTTTCCATGAAACATTTTGAAGCCTGTAGACTTAGAACTATATGAGCACAAAAGCAACACTGAAGAAATTAAATTTTGCATGAGTTTTTTGTTTAAAAAAATTTTTTTAATATATGTATGTGTGTGTATATATATATAAAATCTACTTTTGTCCATACGGAAAAGGTATGACTGAACTATTTCAGCTTGGAGGCAGGCTGTCTTTTATCAGTGGTATAAATAGTACCACAGAACTATTCCACTGGTTTCAATTTTATTTACCAATAAATGCACACACTCCAGTCACAAAAATATAGAACACTGGGGAGTAACAGGTTTTACTTGGATACCTAAAACTAGATTACTACATCAAGTGATCTTGGTAGGGCCAGTAAGACATTTTTTGCCTTCAATTACTAATTGTAGATACTATATTAAAGCACATCCCGTAAGGCCAAGCCTGTAGCTGCCGGGGTGGTATTCTGTAAGAGACTCTGGCTGATTACTCATTTCTAGGTTTGCTGTCTTCCTAGCCCAGTACTATGTTCACTAAAGAGCAAAAATTAATGAGCTTCAAAATTATTTCCTTTAAAACCATGGAACAAAAATTCAGGGAAAGAAAAAATGCATATGTGTGTGTTTTCTCTAACACAGGGGAGTTCTCATCAAGGGTAAATACTGCCTTTTTATACAGCTATAAGCAGGGATATAAAATTAAAAATTACCCTGCGTAAAGAACATACATTAATCAAATCCCGTGCAACATGAGCCATGGAAAGAGTAAGAGGAGCAGGGTAAAATGCACTGTATTTCATACTGATCAAAATAAATTGTTCCATGTCTGTTCAGCCAAATCGTTCATGACAGTTTCTGAAGGCAAAATGAAGTAATGATACTGTAATGAATATTTGAATTTATTTTTCATTTTTCTTATAATTTCCAATCTTTGGAACAGTTCGTTAAATCCCCCAAAGCAACATATATAATGAACTTTTGATAGTTGAGGTTATGGACTCGTTCATGCGATGGAGCCAGGGTTCCAGAATGTCTCTATTAATTTTTGCAGGAGCACCACTCTGCAGTCTTTCCTGCTCTGCTGAACACTCCTAGTTTTGATTCATTCAGTTGGCATTTTAACCTGAAGGTATTAAAAAAAAAAAAAAAGGGATGTTGCAAAGTCTTCAATAGCTCGTTGGGAATATGCTATCCTGGCCAAAATTTTAGGAGTGACTTTATTTGTATTTCTTCACTATTCCATCCCTTGGTTTATGCCTACAATAAAGAGAATAACAAAGCTCTAACTTTCAACAGTTTATTTGACAATTTAAGAGGCCTTGCTTACAGGCTAATGACCATGATACTTCACAAATTTCACTTGCATGCACTTCACAGGCTTTAATGGATGTGTCAGTGATGCTGACTGTGGTTCTGGAGCAGATTACTTGGTTCACCACTACTCCCTCAGCTACAGAAACCATTGTTGTCCAGAAAGCTTCCGTGTTTCCAAGGGCTGAAGAGTGTGCGAAAAGAACAGGTGAGATCAAGACCAGGTCCTCAGCAGGACTCAAATGAGGTTAAGAAAGTATCAGACTGAGTCACATCCATTTCTCTCATCCTTGTAAAAAAGAAAATGCTTCTACCAGAAGCTGGTCCCCACTGAGACCTTCTCCACTCAATACCAGTAACCACTTGGGAAGCAAAGGGCAGGTAAATGAAACTGGCTCCACAGGCTGTGGTAACATTACCAGTGACAGACCCTGTGGGTCCCATTGTGTGACGCCTTTGTGTTGCCACAAAGCACAGAAGGCATCAAAAAAACAACCTTGGGTAATTTCCACAGGGCAGGAGTTCCTCCACTCACCCCACTCCTCTGAAAATGTGATACTACATTGCCTGTTTCCCTGGTCAAACATGCTTCTTCTTCATTCATTTTAGGAATGTGTTTTGGAAAACCCAAAGCATTTCTTCCACACTACCTCAGCTTTCCAAGGAATGAAGAAGAGATTCTTTTCCCTGGCTCACTCAGTTGCATCCGGATGCTTCCTAGAAAGTGTAAAAAGAAGCGTCTGTGTCCCCAGCCAACCTCTGAGGACACCTGGTCAGTGCAACTGTTCGGGCATTAGGGTTTCTATTTTGCACGCCTCTGGCCAAATGTTCAAGACAACATGCTCGTGATGGCACGCTCACGGTTCTTTGCCAGGCTCTAATATGTCGAGAGGTATAAAGCACGAGCAACCGCAACCAGCTGCGCTGCCGTCCTGCTCCATGGACACGAACAAATGCAGAACCTGAAACCTAGCAAATGGATGTATTCCAGGGATTTGTACGAAGAAATGGAATCCTTCTTCACTCCATGAGATACTTGTATAAAATAATACTGCAGGAAGGTTTTGCAGCATAGATGAATAAAATGAAGTTTGATGAAAGTAAGTTCTAGACTCAGAATATTTTTTTAGATCTGTAATTAGTTTGCTAATTAATTACACACACTTTTTATAATAATTGGCTAATTCTATTTTTAACTCTGATGATAGCACACAAGCAAATTTTACATGCAGTGGTCACTTGAACAACTCAAATTTAACCTCATTTCAAACTAATTTTATTATCCTTTGCTTCCTTTCTCCTGCAAGTTTTGCTTAATGATAGAACAGCTCCTGCAACCCTGTGGTTTTCAAGTTTCTTTTACTGCCTGTTGTGTGAAAGTTTAGCCAGCAGAATTTTTGCCTCTTTTTCTTTCTCTCTTTATTAATTTGCTACCAAAAAAAAAAAAAAAANNCCTTGCACAAAAAAAAAAAAAAAAAAAAAAAAAGGCACAAAATTAGAATTTATCTTCATGAAAGCTGCTCTTAAACTGTAAGCCCCTTGGTATTTTGTCATTCTCAATGAGTTTGTTAATTACTATTCTGGTTGATATTTGGTTGGTATTTCTTTGGTATTTCTCTAGCAGGAGTTCAGTGTTAGCAATATTTCTGTTCTTCAGGATAATGGAAAAATAAAATATCTATAACTTAACCGGTACTCCTAGGCCTAGAGTCAGGGTTAGGGTTTCATCTCAGTGTGGCATAATAAATGTGAGATGAACACTTGTAGATATTATAAGCAAGTCAGCTGTTCCACTCTTCATCGCTTCTGGAGGAGAGCCATCCCGTCCAGATGGTCACCGTAAATGTCTGTCATCCCAGGTCCTTCTGTCTCTTATTCTTGTCATAGTTGTGATAGAGACATCGGAGTTGTGTTCTACTTCTGTCATCTGTCAAGAGGGATTGTATGGCCAGGTTCCATAAACACTGAAATATTGCCACCAATCCACAGTCATCCACAGCAGTCAGAGCTAGTACCCCATGCTCTCTTTAAGTGTGGTGGAAGGAAACAGAGAAATCATCTCTTATACTTGCCTAACTTCTCACAGGCATTCATTTTAGGATGACACATATCAGCTTTGATGGTACATTTCCCTGTTCATTGCTTATGAAAAGAGTTTATAATGTAATCTAAGGCTAAATACTTTACCTTCAAACACCTAAATTAAAGCAAATGGGTTCTACTCTTACCTTTCAAACTTCATCATAGAGAACACACGTCAAGAGGATTTGGATATGTTTATATGCAAATAGACTCTAGCCTTGTCACAAGTAGTGGCATAAGCTCAAATCTGATTCTGTCTACAATAAAAAATGGAAATTGGTGTGCCCGTATTTCCTCACATTTGTGTAGAAGGGACCTGATAAAGTCACTACAGGCATGAAAAAAAGTTTCAGATCCATCCATCCACACACACCTGGAAGAGTACCAGTATAATCAACCACATACTTTAGGTGTTTCTGTTCAGAGTTCATTGTAGATAAAAAGTAGATGAAGTGGGTTTGCTTTCCGGACCTATGGACTGCAGGAGACCAGTTAAAGAAGACATTTTGTCCTCCCTGTCAAAGGGAAGGAGCAGGCACCTGTTGAAATGCTTATTGCCTAAATCCTCTCATATCTTGACAAAGTAGGCAAAAAGCATTATTTCTATAGCAATGATACCAACAGGTTCTGTGCAAGACCCATCCCCCCTGGCTGTGCTGGACACTGGATAACACCTGGTACCTATCCCAGTAAGCTCCCCTCATCCTCACTCAAGGGAGGTAACCTGAACCCAGAACACGTGTGGAGGCATTCATGGAGCACCATCTGTAGCCAGGAACAATGACCAACACACTCAAGTGATGTGGCAGCAAACACAGCTACAGGAATTTTGGATGAGGTCATGCTTTTGATGATAAATACACCCAGCTGCTTGGGAATGCATGTCCCAGGAGAACTTACATTCCCAGCTTTGGGGCTGCAAGCCCTATGCTTAAGACTGAGTATATCAACACCTCCCCACCCCACCCTGAAAACCAGTTTGCACTTGAGGTTATACAGGTGTGTATGTCTGTGTAGGTCCTGCCCTGAGAAAGTACCTTAGGTAAAGTGGAAAGAGGCGATGAAATGCATGCCCTCTTACTTTTGTGTTGATGGTAAATAGAGTTCCCATCTCCCCATTTGCTCCTTCAACATAAAGGATAATTTTAGTAAACTGTATGGACACATCCACAGTGGAATGGAATGACATGCATGTGTTGTGTTTTGGAAAGAAAGCATTTTCAGAATTAGAAAGCCATCATCTGGATATGTACATATTCAGTAATTGCAACCCACCTTGTGATAATCTGCTGAAAGCTGCCAGCAACATGGGAAGCATTCTGAGTGCAGGTTACAGCTCCTGAAAGATTTTTTCCTTGCTGGAGGCTTACCCAGTTACATTCAGGGACCCAGAAGCTCTTTAAATTTCTTTATTGCTACGGATTCCAACACTGCTGTTTTAATTAATCTCTCAGGCACTCCTCCTAATCACAAGCTTTACCTGTTTCTTCATCAAAGAAATGAGACCTCACAGTTCAGGTGCTGCAGAACTAGAGACTCTTCATCTCTACATGGATTCTTTAGCATCCCCTTGCCCATAGCTCTAAGCTTGTGAGCTTTTGGGTATGTCTTTTTCTTACTTCTGCCACCTGTGGCAGGGGAGAGAGTCACACAGACTTGCAGGCACTCCAAAACTCATTTATTTTTGTTTTAAATACAGGAAATATTGGAAGAACTGTGAAAAAGCTAAAAAAAAAACAAATGTCATCCTTCCAGTTCAATCTTTTCTTTTCAGATGGTGTGGCACACATTCAAGTATGGATAAAGAATGGATGAGGAGACGCTCTGTGATGAATAAAGGCATCAAATCAGTTCACAAACACAAAAACTGGATCATTTTCAAAAAAGTCAGGTGCACAGTGAGTGGAAGCTGTTCCAAGTCTCATGCTCATACAGCAGCCAACAGATGTTGTACATCCATGTCTGAGCAGCCAGCTGTCTTCTCATCAGTATTAAGTGTTCAGCTGACATTAAAGGGACAGACAGAATTAAATCTGAGGTCTCAGAAACACAAACATTTTCTGAAGCTTTCTATGTCTACAAATTATTGTGCATGCTTCTTTTTTTTTTCTCAAACAAAGGTATTAATGAACATTTTAAAAATCAGAAGAATCATGAGAGGAGCAGCCATGGACACCTAAACAGCTCAATAATAATATATAAATATTTTCCAGCAATAAATACAGAAAATACATGATAAAAAAACCCATAAAATTTCAAAATATTAGTATAAAAAATACAGGAAAGAGACAGAATTGGCTGCTAAAGACCTTTGAATACAGTCCTATTAATGTCTTCCCCATCTTGGGTTTTGTGACCTGTTTTGTAAAGAAGTTATAGATTCACAGACTGTCTGACAGCTCAAAAAATGACACCACTCTTACATAACAAAGAGACAGAAAGAGAGATTATTTGGTATAATATATGTCATAGATTAAACAACACCTCCTATGTCAGTAGATATCCACTCTGACTCCACCCTGACTTGGGTGGAAAAGCCAGATGTTTATGCTCCTTTTCCTTCCCTGAATGTCTTTTCCAGCCAAGGAAGGCCTAGATACCTGAGAAAGGAGTGGGCAGTGATATCCTCTGACAGGGCCCCTGATGTGGGCAATCAGTGACTATTAATACAGGATTTTCCTTCTAGTGCATCTGAACCATGGTTTTGATAACAAGGTCAAGAAAAAAAATTGAAGTCCTCCATTAAAGAGCTTACAATATCTTTGCAAATGTAAAGGAATTTCTTTATTTTAAAGAACTTAAATGAACCACTCTCAATTTATTCACCCTGAACTGAATCAGTAGATCGACTTTTAGATTATTAGGCTAAATTTTAAATGACAGAATTTAGGTAAATAGAGTTTCACCATTTAAAGATTTGCTTCCAAACTTCTTTCATTTTATATTAAGGCGGGGAAAAGGCTGAGAGATGGTGAGTGGTTCTGATGGCAGAGAAGCTCTGGGAGTAACGTGCTGTAGCACAAAAGGTGCTGAGGGGTTGGAGGGAAAACTCAGCAAATTTAGGAGACACTTCTGTATCATACAAATAATCTAACGTGGACTGTGCACGAATTGGTTTTATTTGGATACCAGTGTCTTAGTCAGATGTTACAGTTTTTCTCTAGCAAGCTAAATAAAACTAAGAAATTTGTGACTAATACAGATAAGTTTCTGGTGCTGAGTTCCACATCCTATATATATTCTTTACTCTCCTGTTTGTCCTGCTAACAAAAACATGGCATCTGAACACATATTGTACTGCTGGTCGTTAGGTGAGAAAATGTAGAGAAATTTAGAGCAATATATTTAGAAAAAATAATGTAGAGACCATTACCTTTCAGTGCAAAGTTTCCAAAATATTTGACAGTGCAAATTCCTAACCCTTACTAACTTGCAAGACTTCTCCTTTGTATTTATCTTACTTGAAATCACCTGTGGAGAGCCAGAGATGCTCATAGCATGAGCAAAAATCTAGAAATAGAGAAGGTCACTTTCTTTCTTCTATAGCCAGCAGCTTAGGGACTTGCTGAGTTAAACTTACCACCTTATGTAATAACTCCTGCCTTCCATTTGTTTCTTTCAGGTCTTTTCCATCAATTTGCCTTTGAACTCCATACATTTACTCTCTGCTCTTTTTTCTTGCTCATCAAATATATCCTTGTCTTCATTTCCAAGAACTTCTTTAGCATGTTTGCACTGTGTTGTTATCCCTCACTCTCCATAAAGATGCTGATTCCAGCCAATAACTGGTCATGTGTTGCACTTCCCAATGCATCCCTTTGGCACTTCCTCCTTCAGCCATCACATATGAGTGAAGGGTGCCACAAGCATTTATGAAGTGAATGCGTTGTGCTTTTTAAAGCTTTCCAGCAAAAATCCTGAAACTTATGCTGCAGGTGTGGTGGACATACAGTCCTCCCCACGCTGACCATTAATGACTTCTTGATTCTCTGTATTTTCCTGTCGTGTTGTTTGTACCCACTCAAGTGTTGTCTCAGGTTATAAACCTGATAGATAATCAGAAGAATTGTGTTGTCAGTAGTGATTACAAAGGGTATAGGAAAGAAAAAATATTTTGTTGGGTAGGACAGTGATATATATGGGTTACAAAAGATGAAACACTTCTCTTTCAAGATCTCTTGCTTAAAAGTAAGAGAAGGAAGCAGATTCATAGCACTTCAGCTTGCCAGGCTGCTCCGTGTTTGCATGAACAGTGAGCTGTACATCAGTCACTTTGTTCACCTGGAAAATGTAAGACACTGAGAAGTCCAGGCCCAGAAAATTCTGCAGGAATCTAGTAATAATTTATCTAAAGGTACACTGTAAAGTATTTAAAGTGATCCTGCAATCCCTAAAATCCAGCACCGACAGTTATTGCTTTTGCAGAGAAACATTTCTGTGGCATGCTGCCAAGGGACAGTGGGAGTCTTTCAGAGGCACATTTTTGCCCACAGCAGATGGAAGTAACAGCCTTTAGTTGCAGACAGAAACCTAACAACAGCAAGAAAGGGCAAGACTGTGTAAAAACAGTGGCACAGACAAAGCTGATGATGTTTTCAAGGCAGATGTGTACTACAAGTACCTTCTGAAGGTACAACCTTCAAGCAGCAACAAGCAGCAAGGGACCAAGAACTTTCTCATGAAGTGCAAGTCGATTACCTGTATCTCCTCCTGTATTAACTGATAGTACCTATTCTTTATATACTCTGTTAAGTATTCATGTGTTCACACATTTCGTGTTGAACAGTATGAACATATTGTATTTCCAGAAATGTTCTGTACTCATGTTCTACTGAGAAAATCCATTAGTAGTCGAATTCTTGTAATCCTTGTGCAATATACCAAAAAGATTTGTAACCTTGTGAGTGAACTCCACAAACAAAGATAAAAATAAGCTCTGATAATGCCATTGTGGGTGTGTTTGGGCTTTTTCTTTTCTTTTTTTAACTTTTGAGTAGAGGGTAAGCTAAAAGAGAAATATATGCTGAACACACCCTTTCTCTTGCAAACAACTGAGCTATAGATGTTAGTGCTGGAGCTGCAAAATTTTGGTTTAGCCTTCCCTATATGTTCTGTATGTAGTGCATGTGCATACAGTGCCAGGGTCACC
>VYZQ01019907.1:0-40357 GCA_013400655.1 Mystacornis crossleyi
CAAGCTGAGAAACAAAAAAAGTACTGAAATCTGCATGAGGATCACCCACCAGATGTTTGATCCCACTGAGAAAAGTCTTTCAGTTTAGAGGGTTACAGAAGAATGTGAGAACTGGGGACTCAGAGCATGTGTCAGGGATAAAGGGCTAGAATAAATGGAAAGCATATGTGAATGTAAAAAAAATATTTCCAGGAAGGGGAAGGGAATGTGAAGAGAAAAAAGCAGCATACAGTTTTGGATACCTGCTCATGTGCATGTGTTTGTATGAAACAGATGTTTATTGGCAAATGCGACAGGAGGAAGCAGTCACAGCATTGCTGTATTAGGTGAGACTTGGGAGAAGAAAGCTCCTGTGTGGAATAGAGAATGGTTGATGATTCTAGTTTTGCACTATGTTAAAATTGGGACTCCCAAGGTGTAGCGTGTGCCCATTGCCTGGCTTTTACTGCAGCCTTTTTCCTTAAAACAGGGGTTGGATTTCCCAGATGGGCTTCAAGTAGCAAGTGAGGGAATAATTTGAGGTGGCAACAGCTGAGCCTGGTGGGCTTTTGTTAGGAGCCCTGTTGATGAACGGTGGGAGAGAAGTAGGGAAAAAAGCTGTCCCTGGCCCCTGTCAGACCAGGGCAAGCTGCACACTTATGCCTGTGGGTTTGTTCTGTTCTGTAGTTGTGTCCTGCTCTTCCAGTCAGGCTCTTGCCTGTCACTCCCCCTGATATGTCCCCTTTCCCTGGCTGCAGTCACTGGCTGGGTGCCCCTTCCTTCGGGCTCCTTGGTGGAATCCCTGCCGGATCCTCTGGCACTGTCCATTCTTCCCATCACCCAAGAAAGTGGCCAAGTACCTGCCCTGCTTCTCCTCCTCCTCATTTGGGATTATTCCTTCATATTCCTCATCCTCAGAGCTTCATTCCTTGCGGTGGCACACTCGGAGCACTCTCCACCTCCCTGGAGGAGGCGGGTAAATCCTGGGAGACAGCCATGTGCTGGGGTGCACCAGCAGCCCTTTCCCTGGTGGCAGGAGGTGGCACCGCTCATGGCAGTCAGGGAAGCTGACACTGCTGGTAACAGTGGAGCAGGAGGACTCCCTGGTGCTGGAGGTTACCTTTTTTAGCCCTTATGTATCTGAGGGCAATTATGTGTAACACCTTCGGTTTCCTAGGACGTACTGGCTGCAAATAAAATCTTGTTTAATAAGCCAGCAAATGTAAACAGGCTGTGAAGAACAGAAAAAGAAGAAAAAAAAAAAAAACACAACAAAAAAAAACCCCAACAAAAAAACACAAACCAACAAAAAACAACAACCCAGCTCTTCCAGACCTAGGAAACATATGTTTATACTAACTGAGAGACCTGTTCTTGCACCCTGACTCACATTAGGTAGTATCTTAATCTGCCAGTCTTCCCACGGAAATTGGTAAGCCTGGCTGTGAAGCAAGGCTCAGTTTGGTTTAGATGGAGGTATCAAAATCTGACCCAACCAAATCATAGCTTAGGTCAGGAAGCTGTAATCTTTCTAAGGACCCTGGAAATCATTACTTCACCAGGTGCACTGTATTTATTGCTGGTTTTTTTCAATTAAATTACTGCTGTTGCAGAGCAACTCTTGTGGCAGACAGAGCTTAGCCCCTCTGCTCCCAGCATGGTGTGATCACTGAAGGTGCCCCGCAGATGCACTGGAGTCCATACATGGACATATGCATGTGTACAAAGAGAAACATCACTGCTTGCCTGTGAGAATTATTTGCAGCAAGAAATCTGGTACCTCTAGTTTGTTCCTAGTAGCAGTTCCTAACCTTGCATATCAGTAAATACGAGGTTTGATTAAAGTAAAGACAGTGGGTGATACATAAAACCGCATGCTCAGGAAAGCAGGGTCTTTTAGTCTGGCCAGATGGTCTTGATAGTCCAGGCACTGGTTGCACAGAGCCCTTGGTGTGGGGCATCTGGCACAGGCATTCACCAGGGAGGTTGGGGAACGATGGGCAGCTGCCTTTTTGGAGGTCAGCATGTCACTCTATCTTGAAGCAGGCATAAAACACAGGTCTCACTTCCACTCGAGGGTCTGGCCCAAGGCACAGTGCCTTCTTGTAAGCAGGTTTCTTAATTGATCGTTTTGTAACGATCACACAGTTTGCTGACTCCACCAAGCGGTTTGGTGTGGCTGACGTGCTGGAGGGAAGAGATGGCATTCAGATGGACCTTGACAGGCTTGAGAGATGGGCCCATGTGAACCTTGCGAGGTTCAACAAGGTCAAGTGCAAGGTCATGCACATGGGCCAGGACAATCCCAAGCTCAAATACAGGCTGCGAGATGGATTGAGAGCAGCTTGGGGGTGTTTGTGGAAGAGAGGCTCAACATGACTCAGCAAGGCATGCTCACAGCCCAGAAAACCAACAGCATCCTGGGCTCCATCAAAAGCAATGTGGCCAGCAGGCTGAGGGATGTGGTTCTCTCTACTCTGCTCTCATGAGACCTCACCTGAAATATTGCTTCCAGATGTGGATTCCCAGCACAGGAAAGGTGTAGACCTGTTGGAGCAGGTACAGAAGAGGGCCACGAATGTGATCAGAAGGCTGGTACACCTCTGCTGTGAAGACAGGCTGAGAGGGTTGGAATTGTTCAGCCTGCAGAAGAGAAGGCTCTGGGGAGACTGCATTGGGACATTTCAGTTAAAGGGGGCTTACAGAAAAGACGGAGAGATTTTTACATGAGCACATAATGATAGGACAAGGTGGGATAGCCAGGTTGTCCAGAGAAGTTATGGATGCCCCATTCCTGAAAGTCATAGAATCATAGAATACACTGATTTGGAAGGAGCCCATCAAAGATCGTAAAGTCCAGCTCCTGGCCCTGTGTAGAACACGTGCCTGAAAGTGTTGTCAAAAGCCAGATGTTCAAGGCCAGGTTGGATGGGGCTCTAAGCAACCTGGTCTAGTGGAAGGTGTCCCTGTCCATGTCAGGGATTTTGGAACTAGATGAGTTTTAAGGTCCCTTCCAAACCCAACTCTTCTAGGAGAATGGCAGTAGATGGCTACTTCAACCATGTGTCTCACTAGGCAAGTGCTGTTGTAAAATCTCAAGAGCAGCCCTGGAAGGAGGAGCCCAGCTGTGGGGTTGAAAGGTGAAGTGAGATGACAAGGGTATTTTTTAACCTTGGAATTTGTCTTTTCCATTTCTTCTGTCTTTCCCATTTAGCTCATTCCAGAAGACTAAGATTTTGGTCAATTATATGTGCTTTAAGAGAAGCACTGTAATGTAGTTTCCACTGTACTGGAGCATTATTCTTGTACAGCTGGAGCTGGCAGCCTTTCATTCCCTTACCACCTCCTTTTTTCTCCTAAAAATAGCAGCACACTACAGCAGTATTACAGGAGAGGCAGAGGAACGTTTCCTGAGCAACAATTTTTGCTGGATAGTGGTCGAGGTAGCATCAAGAGCAGATTTGGGGGTAGTTGGAGGAAGATATAAATAGGAACAGAACAAAAAGGTACAGCGGCAAAATTGGTACAGAGAGGATAAGGTTGGTCAGTGAAAAGCCTATGGATGGTGACGTTCACTGGGCTGTGTAACAGCCTGCCTGGGGAATTGGGAGAAACCTCAGCACCTGAATCATTTAGGAGTTGTCGAGACAGAGCACTCAGCAGCACTGTATGGGTAACAAACTCACGGTGCAGAGAGGAGGCGTGGGTGACATGACCTAATTTTCATCTCTGATTTCTATGATTTATTAAAGAGTTTTGCAGACTTTCTCTTAGCAGGCTTAGAGCTGGAATTTGAGGCATGGCAATTAGGAGGATCCTTTAATACTGTGCCAGCACGTTGTTGAGCTTTCATCAGTTACTTACAGGGGTAGTGTGTTAAGTGCAGCAAACAGAGGTTGGGGACAGGCTCTATGCCAGTTTAGATCTGGTATTGACACTGGTTTGCTCTCTGTGTTTAGTCCTGCCCTTAATGCCACTACTCATATTTTTGGATTATAATCATCTATTCATGGGCTATAGTAGATATTTTGGAAAAAAATTTTAAAAATAACCACCACCTACAGCCACTTCTCATGCCTATTTAGTTGACACTGTCAAGAAATAGAGAATAGCTGATTTGTCTCACTTTATCCTGATCTTGGGAATCCCTTCGTGCCTGGGTTGGAGAAGCAGAGTCAGCAGACAATACTTCTGCCCTCACCAGTTTTCCAAGATAGGGAAAAAAGAAAGCACCTACCTCCTTCATCAATATATGTAAATATATTCAGCCAGGTTTTCTGTCTGCATTTTATTTGCACATAACTAAATATGTCACAAAATTATTGTGATAGTGAAAGGCTGATTTAACTAAATTACTTGAAAGCTAAATTAAACTTACTTGAAAAGCCGACCTTACTCTTCTAAGTGTTGATGTTAAGGTTGTTATTTCTGATCTGGTTCCCGTCGGCCACAGTTCTTGTGAAGCCCAACCACATGGAATTTCACACTTGAGGTTCGAAAGTGTTTTATCCTCATCTGCTACTTCTGTGACTTAGATTGCTTGACTTATTCTTCGTTGTGTGAACCCGAAACTGTTTTTCTTAACATTTGCATCGTATATAAACTATGAATATTTTTCTGTGTAGCTTCTCTGCCAACATGATAATGCAGAGCAGTAGAGCCAGTCCTTTTCTCAGCCCAAGGGGACAGTGATTGAATTAAGGATGCAGAGCTGAAGAATAAAAAAGTTCCTTCTTTTAAAATTTTTACCAACTGCCCATTGCTGTGCTGTAGGAACAGACATAAAATGTCTCTTGCCAGTATAGGGAAAACTGCTTGATTTTGAGCTTACCCATGAAGGCAAGATGGTTACACTGCCCAGGATTCCAGATGCTTCTGTAACAGGAATGTCTGTATTAAAGCAAACTCTTTACCTGGCTTTGGACTCCCTTCCTCTTCAGCTCCAATTTGTTTTTACCTATCTGCTGTACAGACGTGATCACTGTATTTTCCCTTTCCCTTGCTGTTCTGAATCACCTGGCCTCACCCCAGTAGAAGCTTAGTTATTGCAATTTGTTTTCCTGTTCGCCGTGTCCTGCATTTTCCATCATCTGAAGTGCCCCTTTCTAATTCTAGCCAGTGTTTCTTCTATCTAAGAGTAAAATAGCTGGTATGAAAAAAGATGCCCCCTATGACCTTCTGATCCTGTGATGTTGCTTTGAAGAACACCATCAGTGTAGTTATGCCTCCTTCTTTTAACCAGTCTGTGGAAAATGATACAAGTGTTTGATATCTCCACAGATCTGTAAGAAATCTTGCTGTGCTTTTTTTTCCTGAGTAAAAAAGTGCTGGTATGCACTGGGAGATGCGGCAACAAAGCCTCATGTTGTAAACTTTCTATTTGCATAAGAAGATACCCATGGCTCTCTGGCTTCCAAGCAGTTATAAAGGGGTAAAACACATACATTAACTACATCCTGCATTATGTACTTTACTGAAAATGCTTTGCTGCCTTTCTTTTAAGGCACACCAAGGTTATCATTGTTCCTAACCTGCAGACTTGTGAGTGTGCTTCCTTGATAGTGTCCTCTGAGCCTGGAATGTTGTTGTAAGAAGAAAAAGCTCTGCAGGACTGGATTTGGCAAACAGATCAAGGTCTCAGCCAAGGAAATACATTGTCTGTTCATTTTCTAAACAAAACTAGCTCAGCTGAAGGCATGTGTTTTGTATCTGGTTTCCACTGGCTTTATTTTGATTTTGTAAAGTAGATGTGATATGCAATTATTTCTACAAATGTGACGTTGTTTAAAAAACACTAGTTGTTAAATATTTCTTAATTAAATGTTGGCTGCTGAGCCTGAAAGAAACTGTCCAGAAATTCAGAAAGGATAGCACAAACATTAACAAGAGTCTGAATAAGAGTTTACATAATGAATGGAATTATTTCCTACTTAAAAACATACTGGAGATGTGGGCTGAGAAGAATTCACTCTTTGACTAAAGAGTGTGGACTAAAGAGAAGGAGAGCTTTGACTATACTATGGAAAAGTGTGGGATGTTCAATGAGGGAATTAAGCGATCTTTTCCTCCTCCCATTTGGTTTTTCAAACTCTCATGTTTGAGCCCAACATCTTTACATTTCCAGGCAAGGAATCCTGCTTTCTGGTGGCATTCAGTCTTCATTTTAAGACCTTGTATAGCCTACTCTTAATCTACTCTTCTGAAGCTGTGATGTATGGAAACCCCATTTTAATGAACTCTGTGGAAATTTTTAGAATTTTATTTCTTTCTCAACTCTGGTTAGCCACGCAATGAGGAAACTATTGATCATTAATACTAGAGAGGTACAAAATTAGGACATAAGAGTAATATATAGCATTGCTTCAGATAACAGTTCTGCAAAATGGGTGGTATCTTCCAGAATTGGGGTGACTGATGACAAACGCATTCCATTAGAAAAAGGCAATTCCTTGAAAACTTAGTGTGAGCTTGGAGTATTTCACAGACTCACCGAATAAGCTGAATTGGAAGGGATCTTCAAGGATCATCAAGTCCAATTCCTGGCCCTGCATAGGACACCCCAGTAATCACACCATGGGCCTAAAGCAATTGTCCAAACCCTCCTTGATCTCTGCCAGGCTTAGTGCTGTGACCACTTCCCTGGTCAGCCTGTTCCAATGCTCAGCCTCCCTCTGGGTGAACCTTTTTCTAATATCTAACCTAAACCTCCCCTGACACAACTTCAGGCCGTTCCCTCATGTCCCGTGACTGGCAATAGGTAAATTTTGCATTCAGTTTCAAGTAAAAAGCTTCTCAGACTCCTTAGTCCTCCCTGTCAGAGCCACAAGTAAAGAACACACAGCTCTTTGCAGGTGTAGATAAAGCCCTCAGCTTTGTTTCTGTCACCTTCCTTGCAAACTGCAGCATTTCTTATCAGTGGGCCTGCCCGGGGTCCTCCCCTGCTTTGGAAAACAAAAAGTAGGAGGTGGGGACAAGGATGAGGTCACGGGCCCTCCTGGCTCCTGTGCCTGAAAGGAGGAGGACTTCAGCCCACGGTGCTGCAAGACATGCCTTCCCCTTCTCAAGGATGTGCTGTAGTAGCTCCTGGGGCTGGTGACTGACTGACTGACTGACTGACTGCTCTGCTTGGTCTTTTGTCCCCGGTGCCACCAAGATGAATAATTCAGTTTGTCAGGTGAAAATTTAAATTGCATCAGTCACACCTCTTCTAGAGTTATCCTGTGATTAAAAATGACAAACGGGTTTCAATGAAACACTCTTTTCATATTCTCCTAACCTCTCAACACGTATATATTTGAAGCTTAAGAGTGTCACACGCACTCTTCAAAATCCATCTTTAAAATGATATGTTTAATGTAAGGAGGGAGAAAAGTTTCACCTATAGTTTAGAGAGAACTGAAAGCGTATTCATTTTCACCTAAAATATTGACCTTTCTTGCCTCCCTGCTAGGAACAAGCCGTAGCTGTTCAGGCTTTGAATTTTTGCACCTGTCTGGCATGATCTCTTCACTGAGAAGTGTTGCTTTTAGACTTGACAAAACCTGAATGATTAATCTGGTAGCCTACCAAAATAGCCTTACAGTAGCTGATAAATCTCAGGCAGTTGTTGAAATTAACCTTAATGTTAAATTGTTAACCTCAACCAGTAGTGTAAAGTGGAAAACCAATGCATTCCTTTCCTTAAGGTGCCCCCACTTTATTTAAATGGCTGGTAACTTCAGCAAGGCTGCAGCCTCCATCCCCTATGAAACCAGCCTGCAGTTTCAGAAACATGAAGGCTGCATCTTAGCACTCAATTTTTCCCTGCCACGTGAGGCAAAAGGCAAAACCAAAGCATGCTGTGACTCCTGAACATGTTGAGGGAGACACGGAGGTGGCTGATCCCAAACATCTCTGAGTCTTCCTCAGCAGGCTGCAGGCTGTGGGCTGTCAGAATTGCCAGCTGGCACTTGCCAGTCGTCTTATGAATGGAGCCTGCTTGCTGTTTTCAGTGATAGTGCTTCAGCAGTCAGGCAGATGTTGCCCTACTCTATAAGAGTATTTGGAGACACGGGCTCCTGGGTTTTGGTGTGCAGAGTTGCAGAGCTCTGGGATTGAGGATGATGTACACATCTCTCCAGCCTTCAGGTTTGGGTTGAGGGAACTTTGAAGGCTCAGCAGATATCCCAGTCATTTGGGGCTCAAAAAAAAAACCCCCAGGATTTTGTGGCTGTTCGGTGGGGTTTTCTTGCACTGAGTCTGAAGGGCTTGTGGAAGATGGGTCTTCTGAACCCCACGCTGTGTGTCCGCTGGGTGTTACACTGCCTCCACCTGCTTTGCTCAGCTTCCTCAGGGTCTTGTTGTGTCATGTTACCAAAAAATACAGCATTTGTTTCAGACATCTGTGGAGGTCACCCCCTGGGGGGATGACTTGGGAGTGGGAGCATGGGTCAGGTTACATGGGGCGTCCAGGCTACCTGATGCTATTGTACCTAAACCTGTTTCTCACTGGTCAGTTCAAAGGTAACCCCACCCTGGTAATGCTGTACTTAGGGGGGTGTTCAGATGATTCGGAGCTCTTGGAATAGTCTGTGCTAGGCCCAGCCACGAGGCTGTGAGAAAATAAAGAACATCTCTGAATATCTACAAAGAACATCGTCCTCTGATTCTTTCTATGGGCCAAAGCTGTCTCTCAGGGAAGGTTGCAGTCTTCCCCACTGCAACAGACATCATCTCCCTTTTTCAACTATGAAGCTGGCAATTTTCTTATAAAATATCAAGTCCTCTTGAACACTGCAAGAATAGTACCAGACGGAAATGTTGTCAACCAGCTCTGCTGTTCAAGTAATCTTTTACATGAATGTGAAAAACACATTTTCAAGATTGAAGTGCTAACCCCAATTTACTGTTGCAATCTAAAGTAAGATATTAGGCCTTTCATTATTCTTATACAGGCTCCTGTTAAAACTTTGGGCTTCAGTCAAAGAGCTTTTTAAGTGCTATTGGTTATACAAACTATATATGAAAGTATATAGAAATACACTTTCTAGTATATTTCCTGTACAAAATGTGTAAACACATGCAGTGTTTATGCATCAGTTTACAAGCTCTTTGCATTCTATCTATTTGCACTATAAAAATGCATTCGTTTAATTGTTAAGATAATACTACTTGGCCATTTAATCTCCCTGGTAAAAGATGAGACAGTTTGTAAGTGAATGGAAGGTTTTTAACCTAAAAACTGTAAGGGTAAGAGGCTTTGGTTCTAGTCCATGGTCTTGGAAATTGGAAAAAGAGCTTTTTAAGGACTACTTAGAAATAAATGATGGATATTGGTGCCATCTCTGAGAGTGGCAGCTGGAAAGTTTAATTATAGGCTGGGAAGTCAGTTAGGGATTAAGGAAAGTGTTAGCAGAAGGGGTGAATGTTAATGACAGCTGTTTGCTGTAGGCTTCAGAGAGGCAAAGTACATATAGAACATAAGTGTAGGGACAAACATATGCTGGCTTTGAACATTCAAAAACTCCAGGTCTTTGCCCCGTGGCACTTTATCCCAGTTTGTGCGAATTCATTTTATTATCTCGCACATGTGGAGTGGGGAAAAAATTCCTCCTTTAGTTTCAGAGTCCTCAGCACAGGTGAGCTTGTGTTCACTGTTGGAAAACAGCACCCAGGCCAGGAATAAATACAAACTGGGAGAGAAGCATGCACCCGTGTTCTCATTAGGAGAGTGGCATTGGCCAGAGACAAGGAGATCCATACAGTGAGATATTTGAGGCCCTGACATCCACATGCCTTGCACGGGCTTTGCTCTGGTCCCGAACAGCACACTGCCTGTGCCTGCAAAGACCTATGAACTAAAACAACTTAGAAAACCCATGGCACAGAATGAAGGGTTCGTAAGCACATTGTACCTTGTGTTGCAGACCCACACCAGCAGTCTGAAGGAAGCTCCAAATCCTTTTGCTTCTGAAAGTGATACATTGGGAAATAGTTCTGCATCTGCTCAGGGTACCCATAAATCCTGTTGTACAGGTCAGGCACCACTGCTGAGGTTAGTAACAGTGCAAAGGGCAAGGATGGTTGCAGCCACACATTGTTAAGGCTGAGTCAGTCTTCCCTTTTTGTCATTTTCCTAGGTACTCAGTTTAGGTTTTTTCATTCACGAACATTCAGTCTGTTCTGAAAATAGCAAAACAGCTTTTTTTTTTTTCTTCTTCTATGGCACAGGTTCTTCACTATATAATTTTATTTGAATGAAGAGGAGTTGGAAGGGATGTCTGCCAGACTTAAACTTGCTAGGTGCATACATGACTTTACAAGTCTGCTTTCTAACAAAAAACTGCTTTCTACAGCAACCAGATGTCATCCTCTGAGAGGAAAGAGAATGATAACATAAGCCATCTATTGAAAAAATAAATAAAAAAAAAAGAGACCAAAAAATTCCCCCCCAAACCCAAGGAACAAATACCCAAAGGCAACAAAAAAACCCAACCAGCCCACAAAACCCAAACCAAAAATCCAGCCTTTTTTTTTATGAAGAATGTTTGAAACAGATGTGCAATCATGGCTTGTTGGTGTTTCTGTTCTTAGAAAAGTTTGGATTTATCCCTCTTGTATGGGAGTTTTAAAATTGTCTTTTATTCAGCTGCAGTAGCAGACCTGCTGTACCTTACAGACATGTATGGTTTGGCCAGAGTATTAGAGGAATAAACTCAGAGAGTCATCTTCTCCATTAAAATTAAAATAATTTGAACATGTGCATTATTTACAATAAATTTCATAGATTTGTATCTGTACATGATCTTCCTTGACAATTGAAAGTTGCAGTGTGCAAGAATGTATTTAGTTTAATAAGCTGCAAAACTGTCTCCAATGAGATTTCTGGGTGTTACAACACTGAGGTTGTTGCAAAAAGCTAAGAATTCAGCCTTTCTGCACTTAATTCCGTGTGACCAGCCATAATGAATGTATGGCTGTGGTGTATAGGGTGGTACAGTCGACTGCTTGAAAAATAACCGAATGATCTTCGTAAAACATTGGTAGCTTTTGGGTGCTTGCCAGTTTTGGTTACAGCTGGAGCTGGGTGGTCAGTGAAGTGGCGTGTTATCTGCTGATGGTATTTTCTGTCCTTGCTGGCTTGAGTGGGTGCTGGGTGGGTGCAGTGGCACGTAGGGGCTGTAGGCTCCCTCTCTGGCACAGCTGCTTCCCACTCACTGAGGAGGGACAAAGGTATTTGTACCTCTTGTTCTTGGAGAGTTTACAGTCCATGGGAAGCTGTTCGGTGTCGAACAGAAAGCGCTTCATGTGGTATTTAAAATGCTGGACAAGAATTCGCTGCAGGCATTTCCTGTCGTCTGAAGTGTGAGCAGAGGAAGAGGAAAAAGAAAAAAACTCTAATAAAATGCATCTCACTTTAGGGGTGGTGAAGCTGCATACTTGAACTTGTGTCACTTAAGGTTGTGTCAGTGCAGGTCAAGCGATGTGCTGAACTGCAGATGAAATAATAAGAAATAAAAAGAATCCTTATCTTTTTGAAGGCAGCACCCATTTACAAGACTGTAAAAGATTATAGATGGGGTGAAACAGGGAAGAAGCCTGGATTTGTGTGTTCTGGAAGTTGTGCCCTTGATTGTGTGCTTGTGTGTGAGCAAGAGAAGAAATCTCTAACTTGCTCAGTCTGCAGTGGTTTTCTGGGTGGTTTCAGTTTGGTTTTTTTTTTTTCCCCCCCCTCAAGTTGATTCTTCTTCCCTCCTCCCCCCCTCCCTCCGGTCGTCCCCCCCCCGGAAAACCCATTAATCACAGCTGTAATTCTGAGGCTTAGATGCAGTTCTGAGCACACATGACCCTGCCATGTTCCTGGTCTTATTTAGTCCTAATGGATTAGACAAAAAAGAAAGTCTCAGAACCCCACCCTGAAATATTGCAAGCTGCTTTTCTTCTTAAGAACTCCTAAATATCCAAGTCCACACTTGCATCCACTTAAGCCAGCTTGAACTAGCTTCTCTGCAAGTTTTCAGTTGTCTGAATGCCAGCCATTGTCTACCACTTGGTTGGAATGAAGCAGTATCCTATACTGGCCTGTCAGCCCTTTCTTGGCTTCATGTCCCCATGGCACATCTACTGTCAGTACCAAAGGTAGGAAGAGAAGGTCTCCTTGGTGGTGTAAGGTAGGCTGAGCTTTTGTTCCCTCTGGACAAACCAGTATCGAAATTATTCTTAAAATACATGTTAAAGAAATCAGTCTTGATCTCTCTTTCGATTTTTCCATTTTTTCATTGGTGAGGCAGAGCATGTAGTTCATTTTGTGAGCATATTACGATGCCCAGATTAACCTGAAATTGCAGTCTTTCCTCACCATTTAACTTTTGGTTCAGTAAGGGTTGAGGCAAACATTTGCCAGCATACTGAGAGGAACCTGACACTTTGTTACAAATAACTTTTCCCCAGAAGCACTGCTTGTGTTGGAAGGGTTTGGGCTCTGGCTTGCAGCCATGGGTTCACCTAAGCATGTTACACGAAGTGACAGGTAGACAGAGGTAATACATATTTTAATGTGCTTGACTCAGCGAGAGACCATAAAATGAGGTAGACTAGACTTTCCTTTCCTAGCAGATGTGAGCTTGCTCTCAATTTATTAATAAGTTACAACACTGCCAGCAAAGCCACTCAGGTCACCTTAATGGCCCTGTGGCTCTTGAAAGCGGACAAGAATGTTGAGTTCCTGCCTTGGTTGGAAAATATTCTCAGCTCCTGTGAAACCATTACAGCAAACATGCTGGGGGTCAGCCTGGCCAAATTTCTAATGACCCCAAGACCTGTCAAGGAACTGGAGTGTGTATGTCATCAGTGAATGGAAGCTATAGGTGAAATTGGAAATGTTTCCAATTGGAACTCTCTAATATTTCAATAAATAGGAGTGTCATGGCATGAGTATATACATCCCTTTGGATACAAGGAGCTGCAGTTGTTCTAACATAAATCGTGTGCACTCTTGTCACTGAAACTAGATCTATAATGGTAATAAATGCTTTAATTTTTTGAATGATACCCAGCAAAAGAGAAGGGACTTTGTAAGTATTAAATTTTTTAGAAGATCAAATAATATCTAGCTCGCAAGTGTTTTTTTCCCTTACTTTATGTTGAATATAATGTATGTAAGATAGTTTTTGTCCACTAGGGAGATTCTTAGGCAGGAATGTGGAGAGAACAGTGTGGGATTATGAATGGATCAAAGGTTAAAACTAAGTTGATAATTGTCATAACATGATGAAAATATTAAACTCTTTGCTAGCTGGAGGTATGAAGAGAAGTATGGTTCTCAGACATAAAGCTGTCCTTGCAAGCTGTTCAGCATCAGTAAGCACAGTTAATCTTCAGCTGAAAGTAGGGTTTGGATGCTATTGCTCTGTAAAGAGGTGAACTGATGGCAAAGAGAACAGAGGAGAGAAAAAACAGCCTGAGAGAGGACTAAAAATAGGACTTGCCAGAAGAGGCAGAGGAGAGAGTGGTCTGAGGGGCAAACAGCAGCCATCTGCAAGCTGCAGAGCCCTGCTATGCATCCACTGTCGTCAGGGTGAGGAGAACTCAGTACGTTTCAAGTAGGAAGAATTAGGTCAGACATTTGGGAAAATTTTCCTAAACGGTGAGGCCAGGGAATCAATGCAGTAAATGACCTATGGGGAACATATAAACGTCAGTGTTGTGGGATTTTTGTAACAGGTGACATAAATATATGTCAGGTAGAGTTTAGACTAGGGGGGCTGGGAAGGGGACCATGGAGCATCGAAGTCAGTATGCAAGACGAGCTCCCTGATTAAGATCCAACATGTATCTGATGTGCTTGTTTTGTGGTGGTGCTTTTGGCATGTTTGCATGTCTCTGTCTCTCAAAGAAAATGTGGTGGCTGCTGCTGTAGGGATAATTAATGTCATTCTGAAGCTGGGGGAAGGGTTAGTTGGTTTCTTGCTTCTTTGCAAACCTTTAAAGCCAGGATTTCTTGAGGGTAAAGTTTCTGTGGCCCCAGCTGTAGTGAAACATGTGTAGTGAAGGTGACAGAGAGCAGAATGAGTTGGAGCCCAGCTGCAGGGTACCACTTCCCTAGGGCATTCATGACATCCAGGGAGGGGGTGGATTACCTCATTCATTTTTTAGTTCAGATGTAATGGCCCTGTGAATATTGGCATGGAGTTTTGTGTCCCCACAGAAAATAGACTGCGGAGTGAGCCGAAGAGGGAAAGGAGAGGTGAAAAGTGACTCTGTTTTTAATCTAGCATCAAACATAGCTCTAGAAGAAGCTTGTGGTAATTGAGTCACCATTTATGATGCTGTAGGGAGTAACTGTATTTCCTGTATGTTTATTGGCTCCTGAGAAGGCTGGATTGTGCACTAAGGTATCAAAGGTGTTTGATATGTTAAACTTTGAAATTATAAATGCCTTCTGAGCAGATCTTTCCAGTTACCCAGTTACCTTTTTTTTTTCCCTCCCACCCAAACTATCACATAATGTGGAATATAAATAAGTTGAATTTTACATGCTGTGACCTGAAGGGCACTGAAGAAAATGGATTGGCATAAAATAATCATTATGTGCAATGCACAGCAGTCCTTTGTCANATCAAAGGTGTTTGATATGTTAAACTTTGAAATTATAAATGCCTTCTGAGCAAATCTTTCCAGTTACCCAGTTACCTTTTTTTTTTCCTCCCACCCAAACTATCACATAATGTGGAATATAAATAAGTTGAATTTTACATGCTGTGACCTGAAGGGCACTGAAGAAAATGGATTGGCATAAAATAATCATTATGTGCAATGCACAGCAGTCCTTTGTCACTTGCCCAGAGAGTCTTGCATAGGGTCCTGTGCAACATCAGGAGGGAAGATGGCAAAAGCCGCTGTTCATGGACTTGTTTCACTGATTTGGGCCCTTACCTCTTTAGCACATCCCGCCAAGTTTGAAACTCAAAACACTGAAGAGGGTGCAGTATCAAAGTCTTTCACTTTGTTTCTGAATTGTAGCATTCTCCCTTAAATTAAGGTAGATTGTAGCAACAGAATTAGTGGTTTGTAGCCTTAAAAACACTCCACCAAACATTTAGCAAAGGTATGTTTAAAGAAAAGTATGTGGGGAAGGAAATAATTCAGATTGTAAAATTATTCATTCCAGAGTTTGGGAAATGCAGCATTAATTACCTTCACGTCTCCTCTCAAATTACCAACTTGATACTGAACATATTTTTTTTATTATCATTTTAAATGCTCATTTTCTGTTGAGTAACCTAGATTTATGTGACTTGCTTTTTTGAAAGCCTAGTAATTTAAAAGCTGCAAAGAGCTTTTCTTCCTCTTTCTGCTGCAAGAATTTGTCCATGAACAGCNCAAACATTTAGCAAAGGTATGTTTAAAGAAAAGTATGTGGGGAAGGAAATAATTCAGATTGTAAAATTATTCATTCCAGAGTTTGGGAAATGCAGCATTAATTACCTTCACTTCTTCTCTCAAATTATCAACTTGATACTGAACATATTTTTTTATTATCATTTTAAATGCTCATTTTCTGTTGAGTAACCTAGATTTATGTGACTTGCTTTTTTGAAAGCCTAGTAATTTAAAAGCTGCAAAGAGCTTTTCTTCCTCTTTCTGCTGCAAGAATTTGTCCATTCCCTCTCACTTTTTTTTCCCTTCCTTTTGTGATTAGGCTGCATTACTGCAACTTTCCGCTTTCTTATTTTCCCTTCCTCCCCCATTTTTTATTTTCTGACCACTGTCTTTTGGGGACACTTTAGGCCACCTGTCTGTCCCAATTGCCTCAACCCCTTCTGTCCTCTCTGAGCTGCTGTCGTTTCTATGTGTCTGAACTCCAAGAAGGTCATACACATTGTAGAGGAATTGCCAGATCTGGTGACATCCATCTTCAGAGACAGCATAATCCAGTATAACACTGGGTCAGGAGTATATAATGTAATTACTATGGAGCTGTATGTAGAGCATTTCAGGGTTTAATAGGCAAAAAGGGTTAGGGCCTCTTTAAAGACAGCTATTTTCTTTGTCAAGCGGTATTGGATGCTGGTCTGCAAATCCTTGTAGTTTAGTGTAGCTGCACAGATGGTGAAAGATTTTGGCTTTACTGGGATGTTACGTGAAGACACCGAAAGCTTGCTCTTAATTCCTTGTAGAGCTGATCATGCAAAGGACCCTCAGGACTTAACTAGTGTGCGTTGGGAGGTGTGAACGAGCTTCCCCTGCTTTGGAGACACCTAACTAAACTGGTTCTACAATGTGTAATCTAAGTGTAACTGGCTCTGGAAAAGAATCCTGCTTTCTGGCTGATTTTAAGTGAGATCACTCTACAGATGCCTGGATCCACCATAAATATTCTTGTTGTTTGTGTGTTTCCACTCTGACCAATTCGTTCCTAGAAGTCCCTACTCCCCGACCATCCTCAGATCTTGGTTTGCATCCAACACATGATTTTATAGCTGGTGTCTTTGAGGTGTTAAGGCTGACTGCTGGCATGTGCATTTGAGTTTCAGGGGGGAAATGTTGAACTGCGTTTTCAGAGGATGCTGGGAAAATGTTTTTGCAGTGACAGTGTAACCTGGAGCGCACGTGTCACAGGCTAGCTGCCCGTGCCAACTGAACAGTATTTTTGTAATCCATAGCAGGTAATTAAAGCTCTGGGGAGTATGGAGATCCCAGAAGAGTTTAAGTATAAACTCTTTTAAGTATAAAAACCTTGCTGTCTCATGCCGTGGGTTTGGTTGTTTAGGCTTGCAAGATTTTAGTTTTTTGAGGACCTAGTGGTTTCCTGATGGAAAGTCTATTACTTGATATTGCAGGATGTGTTTTATGTTCAAAATTGACATGAATGCCCAGGAGATTAAAATGTAAATATGAAATGAATCATTCATTTCAGGAAAACAAAAGCTATTATGACTAAAACCACTGTGATGCCTCACCATCAAGTAGTCTTACTGCATCAGACCCATTTAGCACCTTCAAAAATTGGAAAACAGGATGTAAAATTAGTGTTAGTGTAGGAAGGAATGAAAGGAAAATAGGAAGATGAAGTAGGAGCACTTTTGTCCCCAGGCCTCAGTATGATGGCTCTCCTCATACAGAGCTGCCTTTATTTAACTAGGACCCAGCATGAATTCAGGGTGGTTCCTTCTGGGGTTTTTTCACTGCCTGTGACTTCTTCTTTCCTTTTGCATCCGCCTGAATGTTTAAAGTTTTCTCAATTATCTTAATCCAGCACTGAGGAACACCTGGAGCTCCCAGTGATGGAGAGCCAGCACTGCTGAGGGATGTTGCGGGGGAAGCCATCGCTCAAGCGCTCCGCCTTGCATGACCCATGTCAGGTGTCTGCCTCCAAGAAGAAATGATTCATGACCCCCTAAAAAATTGCTTTTAAAATTCTCAGTTCTGGGGAGGTTTATGGAAAGCCTGCTGAAGCTGAGTGTGCTGCAGGGCAGCAGTGCCTGTGAGCCTGTGCCAGGGCTGGGAGCTGGGAGCAGGGCTTGCAAGCCCCAGTGCTGATTTGTGTCTTGCTGGGAAGGAGCAGTGGTGGACACTGGAAATGGCTGTGGCCGGCTGAAAGAGGCATTAGGCAACTGGCTGCAAAATGTCCGTCTTCCTTTCTTCCATCTCCAAACCACATTGGATTGGGAAAAAGGCTACAAAAATGTAAAAGTGACTTCCCTCCAAACCATAAAAATGGGGGAAAAATATCTGGTCGCTGAAAAAAAAACCCAAAAAAAAACAAACTCAAACAAAAAAATTATACTGCTACAATGCTTTTGCATGTAATAAGCTGGAGAGGGTTTAATTCATAAGTCAGCAGTCCTTTGTGACTTTTTCAAGCGTTATTCGGCAAAATAAAAAACAAGTGGTTTTGTTGCTGGATTCTAATTAATAATAGAAATCAGAAAATTTGAGTTGATATTTTAAATTACAGTCAAATTTTCTTTTATTTCATAGACTCTTCCATCACCTGAGCTGGAATGATAAATGTCTGGTCAGAGGGAGTCAAAAGCCCTTGGAGGAGATGGGCTTGATGCTCTGATTTGTACTTTGTCTGTCTGATTCTCTTGTTTCTGTGAGGTTAGGCAGGTCACCGGCTTGGGAGCACTGGAGCACAGTCTATTTAGGTACTGCATGAAACAAAGAATATTGTTCACAGGTGTTACAGTACTTTGGCCTGAGGGTAGTGTGATAATGTAGCACACCTGCCATGTGTCAGCAACCTGTGCAACTCCTTTTTTTTTTTTTTAAGTTTGAATTGATTCTATTTTCTGCTCAATATAAGAGCATATGAACTTTAATGATGTGATGCCTGAAGCACACTCAGCTTCTGTGACATTAAATACAACTTTTAAATAGTGAATTGTGCACAGGGAGCCCCATGTGAACATTTGGCTCCAGAGCAATTTAGAAAGGTCAAAACCCCGTGTAAATGTAACCCAAGTAATCAAAGTCATTTGTTTGCAGAAAATCAGCCTGTGCCATTGAGGGCTGTTTTTGCCTTTTTAGGTTCTGAATAAAATATTTATCAATTGGTTGTAACCACCCTACAAGCAGTTTTGCTGTGGGTTTTGTTTTTTGCCAAGATTTTTTCAGTGAAAGAGGGGTAAAGTTGGGTGTGTTTCTATGCAATTCTCTCATGACCAACATCTGTGGGATGTTGCTGTATTCTCCATTACGAGTTTCTTCCTTTCCTTCTTCTCCTCACATCTGCCTTCTCCCTGTAATTCCCTGTTGTTTCTCACTATACAGATTTAGTAAGTTATTTTTGTGTTGTATCTGTTTCCCCTTACCTCCCTGCAATGCAGTATTTATACAGATTAAAGCTTTTTTGTGAGCGGACGGTGTGCTGAAGTCTGTTCTAAGCCGTACTTTACTGTGTTTCTCAGGAGTTCTGCTTTGACCTTTTGGGTTTTCTTTGTGGTGACACTTGGGGTTTTTCTTCTATAATGAATGAAATAACATTCAGGTTTGGGTCAGATTGTGCATTTTTCTAGTTATACCCAGCACTCCCAGAAAGGTGTGTGCTTGCCAGCTTGTGTACATGGGCTCTTCCAGATGGGAACCATTTGCAGGAACTGGCCTGAGTGGCTGTAATCAGTCCTAATTTTGGAGCTGGTGGATGAATCCTGGCAGTGGGGGATGAGGGGGGCAGAGCCAGCCCCCAGTCTGGGTTCAGGGAAGAGCGCAGCAGCAACTGCACACTGTGCCTGGAGACCTGAACAGAGAGATTGGTGGAAAAATGCAGTTCCCTTCTTCTGCTGGTAAATGCATGTTTGCCCCTGGGGAAAACTGCTTGGATCAGCAGGACAGCAAAAAATGAACCAAAAGATGTTATGGTGGCCTGATTTTTCTTCTCCTGTTCAGAAATTAGGGTAGCCTTGGGGTGCTCTAGGTGTTATGACCTCCAAAAGGTGATCTGGAGTTTTCAGTCAAACTCTTCATAAACCTCGCGTGCAAGTGGGGCAGCAGAAATGGCAGTGATTCTGGATTTTATTGTTGTGTGAAGCCCCCCTTTCAGAGAGCAAAACAGGCGCAGGTGATTTCACTGACTCATAGAAATTAAAAGTAAACAGGAGATAAAAATGTCACCGTGTGCATCCAGGTGACACCGTGTGCGCATCCTGTGCTTCTGAAACAGAAGCAAATACATGCATTTTGTGAATTTAGGGTTGTCAAACCAACTGGAAAGGGTAGAAAAAATAGACAAAATTTTAATATCTTATGCTTTATAAAGTTGCAAACAGAGAATTTTGTTGCTGCTTTTTTATCAGTATGTAAGTGTCCCGTGATGACTCCACACAGCTATAGATAACCTCTTCTTGACTGTCATTGTAGTTGATATGCTGTCTACTCTAAATCCCACTTGATGCCAATCAAGTTCTTGCTCCCCTGTTAGCAAATGCTCGATTACTTTCTGTCTGCAAGAAGCTGGAATGTATCGCAAGGCTCTTATCAGCCCCTCTTTCTATTCCTTTTCCCAGAGTAAACAAATCCAGTTCCTTAAATGTTTTTCCACTGGTCACATTTTCTAAAGCTGCTATTGTTCTTCCCACTCCCTTCTTGACACTCTTTAATGCATATGTTTCAAAGAAATGTGAATCCCAAACTTAAATACAGCATGCTGTATACCTCTCCCTGGTGCTGCAGAAGGCAGAACAGCTCCAGCATTATGTCCCACAGAAATTCATCAGACCTCATGCTGCTTCATTCCTGCTGCCTAACCCGTATCTTCCTCATCACTTTTCACTTCTGAGGTCCCCACTCCTGCTGCCATTATCCTTACAGCAATGTAGTCAGATTCAGCACATATATGGTTTTCTTTCAGACTGCTTTGGCCTTCTTTAAGTCAGGTGAGGATGCCAGTGGTGTGTCCTAACCTCATTGGTGTGATACTGAGCATAGGTCAGGCACTCTCCCGTCTTCCACTGGTCCTCAAATGGCTGTGATTCCCGAAATCAGTAATTTTTCACAGGTTGTCATCATGTCATTATTGGCTAGGTAGGCTAGGGTTTGAGGTTTTCTGGTTACTTGTACACCTTACCCCCCCGCCCTTTCTTTTTTTCTTGTGATAACGTAAACTATTTCTGTAGTTCACTCATGAAAAAGTCATGTGGGGCTGTTTTAAAAGCCTTTCTAAAGATAGGCTCTGTCATCTGTACTACTCTACTTCCTTTTTATTGGCTGGGACAGATGCCCTGTCAGAGAGAGTGAGAGAGACATTACTCTAGTTTGACATGACTTTTTGATACATTCATGTTGGCCATTTGTTGTGTTTTGTTCCTAATCTCATTATTTTTACAGGATTAGAAATCCTTTAGCAATGTGCTCCAGTAACTTTGGTATTAGAAGTACTCTGGCTTTTCTGTTCCCACTTTCCTTTGTAAAACTGGGTGCTGTGTTTGGTCTTTTTTCTTTTAGACCTTACCTGGCCTCTCTGGCATCTGCATAGCAGTGGTTAATGGTTTAAAGATGATTGATGGTGGTTGCCCAAGCACTGAAGGGGCATTTCCAGTGGCTCCTGCTGGCTTGAAACCACTTGGCTGACTGATGTGTTTGCTCTGCTCTTCCCTTACTCCATCCAGCCTGCCCTTGCACATCCTGTGTGTCAAGTGAAATATGCCCCCATTATCTAGTCCCAGCTAGCTGCTGGGAAATGAGGCACTGAAGAATTCAGCCTTTCTCATGTTTTGTAACAGGCCTGGTTTTCCTTCTAATGTATTTATAGACTCTCTGCTTATTATTTGCCACATCTCTTAGTTAATTTTAAGTCATTTTTCATCCTAGTCTTCATTTCTCCTTTTATGTTCGTCCCTGAGTCATGTGTCTCTGGTTCTGCTTTGGTGTTCAATCCCTTTTTGATATATTCCTCCCCTTCCCAGGCTCTTTCAAAGCTTCTGCCAGTTTCTGTCCCTAGGCTTGCGAGGTGAAGTTTCTCTAGAAACACTCCAACTGCATTTTCATTTTGTGGTGGTGCTGCCAAGGAGTGCATGTGTGCCTGGGATGAGGAAGTTTTGGGTCCTGACAGGTAACTCATGTCTGCAGTCCCTTTTTTTCCCCCTTTGAAAGGTGTGTCTGGTGGTTTTAAGGTGCCTTCTCCATCTCCTCCGGAGTATATTACTCCTTCCTTAGATGTTACCTCCAGTTTTCTTTTTGCCTTCATGAAGGAACTTTAAAGAAATCTGTATCGTGCACCCTCCTAGAAGGCCAAACAAATATTTTAACTCATGCTATATCTTGCAACACCTCCAAGCAGCTTTTTTTATTTTTGCTGATTAACACCTCCCTGCCCTTCCTGCAGGGAATCCTGCCGCCTGCTTCTGTGCTTGGGCCCATGTCCTGTGCCACCACATCTGTTAAGTCATTTAACCTGGAGCACACTCTGCTGGCATGATGGCAGCTCATCTGGATGTTTAGCTCCTTTCTCCACTGATTTTCCTCCTGTCTCTTACCACTTTTTTGACATTCTTTTCATGTTTTTTTCTTTGTTTGTTTTTTAGTATGCTGAATTTAACGGATTTGTGCTTATATGTGTACTTAAGATGCAGCCGTGGACTCTCAGCACAGCCGCTGTGTTTGTGCACTGAAGTATAAGGGTTGCACTTGCTGGGCTGGAGCCTCACAGCCATGTCAGGCAGGTGGGGCACCCATCACTGCCCAAAGGAGGGCTGCTGCTTCCCCCTCCCCATCCTGGGGAGGTCCAGCCCTCCCAGCTGGGCTACCAGGCCCCCAAAATCACACTGGTGCTGGCATGAGAAAGGTAACAGGATCATCGGTTGTGGGAGGGGGTATCCAGTGGTCCATTTTGGGGTTGTTCCCACCCATGTCCATTCAGGACACATCTCTGCAGTCGCTTTGGCTTGGTGATATCCACTGAAGTAACTGTAATGCCAGGAAGGTGCCTCCTCTGCAAGGCTTCCAGTTGCTGCTGGCACTGGTGATGGGTCAAGAAAGAGCTGGTTTTAACTCTTGGGGACCCTGTGCCAGGTGTTTGTGGCTTAGGTGCCTCCTGCTTGTCAGGGTGAAACTCATCCACATTAAAGAATATCAACAGAAAATGATCATTTTCCCAAAAAGGAATCCAACTGGAATGAAGTGAGCTGAGATTCAGGCAGTTTGATGAAAACAGTTTATATTTCAAGCTTGGAAGTTGGCGTTCTGGTGTGTATTCTTTTCTTGAAACATATATTGGCATTTCTGTCACTGCTCATTGCAGCAATATTGTTCTCCATATGCTCTTCTCATCAGCATCTCATCGTTATTGGATAAATATGTCTCTCATTATGCAGAACATTATTTTTGAAGTATGGAATCATTATTTTGTTACATAACTTCCAAATTTGGACCTTTGCAAAGATTTGTAACAATCTTCAAGAATTACTGTAATTAAAGGAGAACTTTCCACAAAGAGAATTAATTAGATCAAAGAGGCATTTAAATGTAAATCATTAATCCATGCATTACAGGAAATAGTTTGTGGCTATGTATAGTTCATTTAATTATACTTGGTTCAATTTTGTTTTCTCATTACATCACAATTTATTCAGAATTAATTTGTAATTTCTTGTCTAACGTGACTTCTGTTTGCTTAATATAGCAGATATTTTCACTAGCATGTATTTATATATAAACAAAGATTTATTAATGACTGCAGTGTTAATTAAACTGTGGTCTCTGCTGTCAATTAGCTGTGAATTTCGTTGCCCTGTGGATGCAACCCAGAAGGTCTGTGCTTCGAAAATGGGAGGTAGAGTGTCAAGTAATTTTTTGAATGTATGAATACAGTAGATTGGGACTGTCACTTGCTGCAGGGGACCAGGTGACACAGAGGACAGTGTGGTTTTGGTTCTCTTATGGAGAAAGGGAAATTATGTGCTCTAAGTCTATAGCAAGTAACTGGAAATGGGATTGGGAATCTCCCAATCTGCAGTAGGTTGGTATCTGAAGGGAAGAAGGTCTAGGTGTGGTGTAAGGTTTGGGGATGTAGGGGTTTTGTGAAAGTGGTTTGCAGGTTGTAATCCTTATGTAATGTCTTTGTGTAGTGTAAGGGTATGAAAAGATTTATTTTCTGTGATTTAGTCTAATAAAAATTGTTATAAAATGCCATGTTGGTTTTTTAAAGTTGTGTTTCAATGCTTTGACAGTATATTAATATTTATATTCCCTTACATGTTCATCAGCATCACTAAAACCCTGATATTTTAACACTTTGCACTGCTGAAAGTGCATGCATTCTTAACTTAAATTATTAGTAGTAGATTAAAATAAGCTAGTTTGGGGCTTCCCCTCCCCCCCTCCTCCCCCCCCCACCCTTTAGTCAAAAGACTTAATTTTCATTCTGATTTTCGTTCTGCAGCCAAATGTACTTTTGCCTCAGACTATCCAGTATTAGCAGCATCTGTGTTAAGTTTGGACTCTGCTAATCTTTTGGAATCTTTGAATGCTGGGTTGTAAGCCAAAGCATAGCTATCCAAGAGCGCATCTGGCTTGCATAGTATTACCTCATTTGTATAAGGTAGTGCTCCCACTTTCTCTTCATTGGTTTGTTTTCTGTTTGCTGGAGAGGGCAATTTGATGCAGAGGCTGTGCTGGCAACAGAAAAAGTTTAAGGAACTTGAGTGATTTCTTTCTTCCTGTACTGAAATTCACATTAGAAGTCATGGTTTTGGTACACAGCCAGTTACAGTAAATAAACTGATGGAATAAGAAATTCTCAGCCAGCTGCATGTTTGATAAATTTTTAGGTACTGCTAGCTATTCTGTCAGGTTTGCTGCATACAAACAAAGGTAGAGTAATATTTATGTTGGTAAATTTCTTAAGATTACTGTTATTTCTCTCAATAAGTGAAATTACCTCCTCTTAGGAGGATTGTTGTGCTACTTATAACAAATGAAATGCTGTCAGAGTTCATGTGGATAAGCAGCTGTTTGCTGAGGAAGGCAAAACAACTTATTGGTGTGCAGTGAGAAAGGAATGTTGTTTTCTGCCTTGTAATTTAGGTATTTTCAACCCGCGCTAGATGGAAGGAGATAAATCGTAACAACACTGTAATCTGAGGAGTTTGTAAGAAATTGCATTTGCAGTGTGTTTGCTTTGCTTCTGTTTACACCTGTAAGATAACTATGTGAGAAGAGTAGTATCTTCTTTCTTGGTATTTGTTATTAAACATGTTGCATGCTCGGGGAAATAAAGACATTTGGAAATGAGCAACTTTGGGTTGATTAAATCCATCTGCTCTCTGACTAATGGTAGTAATACTGTATCCAGGGAATCTCTTACACCACAAGATTTTATAAAGCACACGAAGTTTTCTAATAAAGCACTCTTAAAGCCAGCAAGAACTCCGGGAATTGGAGAGAAAACCAGTCCTAGAGAGTAACTCAGAACTGCGCTTCATGCAGGAATGTCCCAGAAGAATATAAGAACCACATTTGTTGTTCCCTGACATTCAAAATTATAACTGGCAGGAAAAGTAAAACTTGTTTACATCTCGTGCTACATGACGTTGTGGTTTATGGGGCTAACTTAAACGGCTGTTTTCATTTAATGCCAGCCAGGATACTATTGTTCATTAGGAAAGAAGCTACATGGGGTGCAAAAATGAACTTTCAGAGGCATGGTGATGGCAGCTGAAGGAAGACAGGCTTTTGGCTAGTATTGACTGGCAATCTGATCCTACAGACAATAATACCTCTTTCTAAACAGCAAGTATGATAGTTACTTTTTATTTATACTGCTCTAAATAATATCAAGAGGGAGAAACAAGTACTGTAACTTACTACATGCATTACTTTTTGTATTGGTCGTAGGTGCTCTTTGGTATTGTTTGAGCAATGATTTTTTTAGCTGTAAGCTAGGTTTTGGTAGCTTCCTAATTCATAGTTTCTGGAAAAGAAAATTGAATACATAGTTTGAGTTTATCAAAATAATTGTTTTATTAATTTTCATTTCATGTCTTCAAACATTTGTACAAAATGTGGTGGGAGGGAGGAAACTTGAGACATTCGTGGAGACCTGGTTGCTTTTAAAGCAAGGCAAATATAATGAGTGTCAGATGAAGAATAGTTTATTCCATGTTGACTTGACAGATGGGCAGAGCAAAACTCTGAGAGATTAACATTGTTCTGCAATTTAATGTTTAAAGCATACAAAAAAGAATGGCTTAGGACAGTTGAACATGGAAGATGGGTCTGTGTGATCTACATTGAAGGAACATGTTTAGGCTTCCTTTGTAGCAAGTTGGAGTTGCTCTAGTGTGTGATTTATCTCAGCTTAAAGCAGGAATTTAAAATAGGTCACATGAATCCCTCTCTGAAACGTCTGTTTTTCTGCTCCGCTTTTAAAGTGACCATCTCGGATATGGACAGCTGAAGTTTGATTAAATGAATGCCTTTCTGACTCTCACATTTTAAGACCCAAGTTAATTATTGCTTTTTGTAGGTGCTAAAGACAATTTGCTAAATAACACATTTCAAAAGGTATTTTTTAATACAGTTGTGCCAGCTTGAGTGTAGAAATTTACGACGTGTTTCTAAACAAGCGTGTCACATGTTAGTACCTTGAAAATGTGGCCTGAAGCATAAATCTGCCGTGTATGCTTTCTAGTTCTGCTTCGCTCTCGTGCTGTTTTGGCTGGCAGGAGGTGGGAACATGCACCCTCATCCTCACACGCAGTGCAGGAGCTGAGCACAGGCTGAGTGCTGTGACTCGCTTTGCACTGCGGCGACGTGTATTCACTGGAGAGCTTAGCCTTGAAAGTGCAGAATACACAAGTGAGTTTGAAAATAGTAATTGGCCTCATTTAAAGCATTTTCTGTCAAGCAATTTAGCTTATCAAACATTTAGGTGAAAAAAAGGAAAGATTTGTACTTTTCTTATGTTCTGTAATAAACTTGCTTCCACTAGTAAACATTGTAGTGTATACTAGGAGTTCATAGTG
This sequence comes from Mystacornis crossleyi, assembly GCA_013400655.1. Lineage (NCBI taxonomy): Eukaryota > Metazoa > Chordata > Aves > Passeriformes > Timaliidae > Mystacornis > Mystacornis crossleyi. The sequence goes on from VYZQ01019907.1 coordinate 26,424, forward strand.
GCTTCCCAGCAGATGAATTAGCAGATGTATGTTTTGTGGAATCACCTATAATTACACAGTAGCCATGGTTACCAGGTTAAAGAACTCATGTCCTGATGACTAACTGAAATGGATTTCAGCAGACTGGTTTGCCTTCAAGTTGCTTAGTAGCAAAATATTCAAGAATAAGTTTGTGAGATCTGAGAACATACGTGTAACAAACATAAAAATCACAATCCCTTTGCTCAACTGACGCAGAGTCTGCTTTTTCAAATCCTTGTTTTGATACAAAATCACAGTACTTTTTCTAAAGTTGGGGTTTGCTTGTATTTAGTTTGAAAGTTGGATGCCAACCATATATTTGCAACAAAACTATTTAATTGAAGTAGTTAAAATTTTGAATTAATATTGCTAATATTTTCATTTTGATTTAGTACTGGACAAAGTTAAGTACAAACACAGACTTTCACATTCAAGGAAAGTTGTATTCCCTTCATTTTAAATCTAACTCTTAGAATGACTTAATGGAAGTCTTTATGTTTTCTTTTGCTCTAGTACTTAGAAAGAAATGACAGAAGTGCAGATGAATTCAAGTGGGAAGGACAGAACTGGGTTTAAGGGCAATTGTATGTTTGCACTGTTGTTGGTGGACTCATTTCAGATGTTTCTCGTATGTATAGAATCACAGAATCCTTTAGGTTAGAAAGGACTTCTAAGATCATCTAGTTCAACTGTTAATATATGGCCTGGAAGCATCAAAAGTACTTGAGCACATTTCCAAAAGGGAGCACAGGTGTTGAGGGGCTCAAGCCCTGTTGACTTAAATGTAAAGAACAAAAGATATAATGTTTCAAGTTTCCACATGGTTTAGAAACTCAAACTCCACTAGGTTTTTTTAGATTTAAGGCCCAATGTGTTACTTTCCCTTTATGAATTATGAACTATGTATTCTGTATTTAACTTGAACGTAAGTGTTACAATGTCTATGTATTACTATGTAGAATAAGATTTTTTTGCGACATGTTTTTTTCCCAAGAGTGTGGATGCATTTAAACCTGGTCTTTTGCACCAGGGAAGCTTTCCTGGGGATCCTGGTTGGGACAGTGTGATAGGTACTTAAGTTTTAAAGTCTGAGGATATTAAGATTAAAACTTTCTGATCTTCCTTCATTTTGTATGCCTGGCTTAGAAATTCACAGCTTTGAGATTGTACTCAGTAGACCTGCTCACCCTGTTTTGCAGAATAACCAACCATGACTACAGAATCGGGATCAGACTCCGAGTCCAAGGATAAAGAGCAGGATCAGGAGGAGAGCCCTGCGCAGGAAGGGGCGGCGGAGACCCAGCCTCAGGACCAGCAGCAGCAGCAGCAGCAGCCGCAGCAGCAGCCGAGTGAAGAGCATCAAACCGCACTCGAGCAGTTCTCGGCTGTGGCAGCGCACAGCACGCCAGTGAGAAAGGAGCAGGTAAGGGAGCCCCTGCACACGCACTCGCTGCACGCAGCTGGCTGTGTACCCACCTCGTGCTCCTGGGAAGTAACGAGCCCGGCACGTTAGGAGTGGAGATATATATTCAGATATGCATGGAAGGGCGCTTGATGGGATGCTGTAGATCTGGGCTGGTTGGTCTTTCGTGTTTAAAGGAAAGTAGTACTCACGCAGAATGTTTCTAAATTCGTGGCAGGTATTTCTGTCCCCAGTGCTTAAATAGGAGGGCAGTCTCATTAACTAAGCAGGGAACATCTTTGACCTTGCGTTTGCATTAGATAGCAAACAGTGTCAGTTTTTATGAAGCTGAAAATATTTTCAGAGTTCATTTCTTTTGACACCTGCTGAACACTGATTTCATGCTTGCTTGTCTGATGTGTGAGCCATGAAGAATCTGTGGTCCCTTAAGTTTCTCGTGGTTCTGAAATGACTGCATTATAATTACTTGAGCTATTCATGTAATAGGTTTCAGAAGAGCTATTGCATGCTTTTCCATTTAGTTCATTGTTGCACTTATTAAATTTGCGGAAGCCGCTTTCTTCTCTCCGTTAATAATTTCCAGTCAATAGGATTAACAGGCATTGTTCTTCATGGGTAAGTGACACACAATTAATGAGGTACCTGCAAATCACTTCCCTTAGCTCCGTAAGGTTATGACCCTCATCTGATCACATTTACCTTTGGAGAGTAGAATAAGCCAGTCTAGCTCCTCCTCTCTTCCATCATTTAAAAAATTCTGGCTGTTTCAAGTGGGCTCCTGTTGTTTTACCTGGTTGGGGTAGACAGTGCTGGTGAAGCAATTCTGATCTCTCAAATAGATCAGAAGTTTCCTGTAATTAGTTTGGGGAAAAGAAGCAAGGCTGCTTGTCCAAAAGAGAAAAGGTGTTGAATAAACTGGTCATTAATTAAAAGGGTAATTCTATCAGTTTTAGGCATAAGTAGTAGTATTTATAGAGATGTTTTTCCAGGCATCATCAGTAATCTTTCCAGTTCAAGTTTCTTTTCATGTTAAAAAAGTAAACAAATAAACAACAATAAAAATAACCCAAACCACAAAATAAGCCCAACCCTAAAATAACCACACACACAAAAAACCCCCAAATTTAGACACCGCACGGGTCCATGTGTGTTTAGAGGTGTGAGGTGCTCTCATGTGCTGCATGATCCCTTTCTTTGCCAGAGATCCCCAGTGAGCTGGTTTCTGTAGAAGGCATGATAGAAGAACTGGGTTAGTGAAAGGGATATGTGACACCTTCCTGCTGAGATTACCAGACTGAATCCAAACGTCTGTGCTGTAAGCAGACTGCCAAATCCAGCTGCACTGATAGGCCCAGTGTGTTTCATAGTGGCTTAAGTGTCTGTAGCTCAGTTAAGGAACACTTAAATGCAGCCCTAAGAGACAAAGCTGTTTGCAATGCTGTCACTAAAAAGTCAAAAACTTTTGAAAGAGACTGAAGGAGCTCATTCTCCCTCTTGCTGTCTGTAATTGCAGTGAGGAAGTTGATTTTTACTCTTGCTCATATGAGAGAACCTTGAGAAGGAAGATTTAAGTTACCAGTCCATGACAGTGACTTTTCTTTGTCATCCTATGCACATAACCGCCCCCCCCCCCAACATTTTAATGTAGGTGAAGAACCTTTTCATACTGAGATTAACAGGTGTTGTAGAAATGAGTCCTTCCTATCAGGTGTAGTAACACAACCATACTTTCTGCCTGCCTTCCTGTCTCTGAAAAAGAGAAGGCGGCATCACACAAGGTTGGACGCCAACATTTCTGAGCAACTACTGTAAGAGGATGGGATTAATGTATTTTACAAATGTGGCAATATCACTTTATACCCCAGTGAGAAGCTGCAAAGCACCGAAGATTATTACTGCTGAATTCCATGACTTCAGAGGCTTCCTTTGAGAGGCGGTCCAGCTTTAGAAGGGCTTGAACATACTGCCATACATGATAGAGATTATGCTCAAAAGATGCAAACCCTGAATTCTGCTGCATTAGAATTTAGTCCCTGACACTTAGAAAATACAGCAAAAAGAGAGTACAGAAACTACAAAAAATACAGTGCAGATATATCTTGGAGAACAATTTAGGAGAAAATGATGCTATGCTTGCAGAGTACAAAATAATTCACTCTGTACATGGGTCTTTGACTGGCCATTTTTTTTTTCCTAGATTCCAGGATGTCAGGTTTCTTTAGGAAGAAGACACTTAATACAGTCTGAAAGTACCTCAATGCCTGAACATATCAACATAGTTTGGGAGAATCTTCTCTAATAGTTCTTGGCATGTTTTGTTCTCCAGACAAATGAGAGGAAAACCTTTTGTATGATTTTAACCTAGACACATTCCCCTGATCTTAATGTAGATGGGAACCTTAACAAACAAAACAACCTCAGTAATATTTTTTAATATTTATAAATAAGCAACCTCTGCTGTAGTCTTGAGATACTGAGTGTCTTTATGAAGGAAAATAATGACTAGTCCGTTGGGGTTCACAGAAATTGCGTGTAGGCTGAGTATGGTTTTAAGGTTTAAATGGATGATGGGTGTCCTTGTGGATTTTTTTCTCAAGCAGCTTTTCTGTTTTCTTGAAAGAAAAAGTTCCATGCTTGCTGGGGTATTTTTTTGGTTGTTCTTGTTGAAGCAGGGTGCTAACTCTCACATGAGAAATGTACTGAGCCACTGGGTAAGCCAATGTCTTTCTTCCCCATCACTGGAATGACCTTTTTTACCCACATATGTGCATATGCACCTTTCCTGGCAGATTTCTTTTGACAAAACATATAGAAATCATCAGAGCCCCTCTGTCCACCAGCAGCAGTGCAGCTCTGCACAGAGGCCCAAGCAGGAGGCATCTTCAGTGCTGTTTATTTCTCACTGCACAAAGCTGGACCACTTGCCAGCTGGCTGTGGATGTGGTAGAAGGGTAGCTGGCCTCCAGCCTTGCTGTGAGCCCAGGGGCACTCTCCCTTTTCCTCACAGCTGCTGTGAGTGCTAAATGTTCAGCAAACAGCTGATCCACTCACACACACAGTGCCTTCATCTTGTGCCAGTTTTCAAGGTATGCGAGGACCTTGACGTCCAGGCACAGAGCTGGTGTCCAACTACTGGAACGAGAAATTCCTCTTGTGCTGGAGCTAGATAGGGGAAGAGACGGCTGGTGCTGAGCTGCTCCTGAGGAAGAACATTCATGGCCCAGATGATGCAATAGATTTTGAAAGCAGCTCTTGTTTTTTTTGTCTTTTAAGCCCCACTTTCTTCCAGTTTCCTCATCCATGGGTGCCCAGGAGGCCATTGCTGTGTCCTCCTTGCAGGGAAAGGAGAACTGTGGCATCTTGCCTCACCTCTTAGTAATTTGCTGGGGCTTTGGTGGGAGCTGACATTGTAGGTATCACAGCCAGCTCCAAATTGTCCCTCCCCACCATTCACTGGAAGGCAGAGGAGAACATTAAAGCTTGTTTTTATGAAATCACTCAGGGACAGTACCCCGTGATTTAGAAATACACTGTTGTTTCAGGTTATATGATGCAACATTGTTCTGGTCTCAAAGCAGCTTAAAGCCTTTGGATGGATTTACTTCATTTTTGTGAAGGTTTATTATATACAATGAATGGAAACAGACTTGGAGGATTAATTTACAATATATTTCCACTAATGCTTGTTGCTTATTACACTGAAATAATTCAGAGCCAGAGCAGGTTGGAGTTTTTTTTTGCCTTGTAGTGAGATAACAGAAAGATGTTTTTATTTAATTTAAGCTTTAGCTGAGGTATTACTGCACTCCTGTTGAGGTTTTGTTTGGAGTCTATCAGGGATATAACTGATGAGAAGGGCAATGACTGCAGCACAGTGCTGTTGCTAGGAAGGGTGAAATGCTGTAGAGCTGTTCTGGATTTCATCTAGTGCTGTGGACAGGACTGTGGGCTGTGCTGCATCACGGTAACTTCAAATGGCCTGACCCTCAGATAAACCCAAGCAAAAGCAACCATGGTTGTTACTTCTTGCCCCTCATCCCTGCCATACCTGCTTCTCTCCAGCTTGAGGGACTTACTGGGCATCAGCAGAGAGCAAAATTCATCCTCTCAACCTGTACTTACTGTCCATTTAGTCAGTTGGCTGCACATTAAAATTGTTTGGCCCCTCACTTCTGTCGTGTTTTCTTAACCCTTTGCTTGGGTTCTTGGGGAGCCTTTCTCTCTCCCAGGCACATCAGCATCCCCTTACGAATTCACACTGTTCAGGGGGGATCCATGCCCTCATTCAGGGACTGTTTCCTCACTGACAGAAAAATTAGTACAAACCTGATGGTATTTTTCTATTCCGCGTGACACCATGGAAACATTGTATGATTTAACAGATACAGGACTTCAAAGTAATATCAAGAAACTGTAGGAGTATCTGTTCATCAACGACATTTACTGATTGCTCAGAATTTCCAAAACACACAAAAAAAAGAAATACAGGAAGTCCGAGTGGGATTTTGTACCAATGGAAAAAGTAAAAGTCTTAAAATATTTTCATGAATGCCCCTCCTTCGTGGGTATTCTGTATGCTTTGGAGGGAGAAGGGAGGGCTAGGAGAAATGTGGGAAATCTTTTCAGTAAAGACTCTGTCCTGCATCAGGGGTTTTCTTGTCCAAGCCCCAAAAAAGGCTCACTTAAATGCTTGGGTGCAGCAAGCACAGTGAACTGCAGGGCATTATTGGTTTATCTTACTTCAAAAAGTATCTTTCGTTCTCTTTATAGGCCACAGAGAAAGAACAGGAGTTTGCTGCTGCGAGTGCAAAACAGCTGGAATATCAGCAGCTAGAGGACGACAAGNCAAAAAAAAGAAATACAGGAAGTCCGAGTGGGATTTTGTACCAATGGAAAAAGTAAAAGTCTTAAAATATTTTCATGAATGCCCCTCCTTCGTGGGTATTCTGTATGCTTTGGAGGGAGAAGGGAGGGCTAGGAGAAATGTGGGAAATCTTTTCAGTAAAGACTCTGTCCTGCATCAGGGGTTTTCTTGTCCAAGCCCCAAAAAAGGCTCACTTAAATGCTTGGGTGCAGCAAGCACAGTGAACTGCAGGGCATTATTGGTTTATCTTACTTCAAAAAGTATCTTTCGTTCTCTTTATAGGCCACAGAGAAAGAACAGGAGTTTGCTGCTGCGAGTGCAAAACAGCTGGAATATCAGCAGCTAGAGGACGACAAGCTCTCTCAAAAATCTTCATCTAGCAAACTTTCCAAGTCTCCCCTGAAGATCGTCAAGAAACCGAAAAATATGCAATGCAAAGTGACGCTCCTGGATGGATCAGAATATGCATGTGAAGTAGAGGTAAATGGCTTTTTGTCTTGTTTCTTTTTCATCCTGTCAGGAGGTAAATGGTGAAAATTATATTTCTAATTTAAGAAAAAGAACAAACGGCCTGATATTTCACCACTGCCAAGCACAGAGGTACTTCCATTGTTTTTTCTGGAGTTTTTTGAAGATGGTGCACATATTTTAGCTGGGTGAAGGATTCTGAGCACTCCCTGAAACGGCCAGAGACTCTGGATTAATTTTCTGTTGGCACATGCCACATCAGAAAGCAGAAAACAAAGTATGGGCAACAAAGCCCATAAACAAAGAAGGATTTTGATCCCACTGGGATTTTCTTTTCCTTGGTGTTTTACTGAGTTGAGACTTCCATTGAGTCATTGTCCATACAGTAATTCTGACTATTGTGAGATTAGTGCGGGCATGAGAGACACCCTGGGTAAGCGGGGGAAATGTCAGGCACAAATAGCAGTGAGCATGGAGAGTTCTGTGTGCTTTTCCATGATGTCTGTGAATCATAACTGTGTCTGAATGTTACCAGTAGAAAGATTTTTCTGTAAGAAAGCTTGCCTTCCCTGCTGGGACTCTGACAGGAGCCTACTTTTGGGAGGGATGGTCTTTGCTCTCCCTTGAAATCCAGTCTGTGCCTGTGGGCAGACCCATATTACGAGGATGCCTTCAACTCCAGAAGGTCCCAGAAAATTAAAAAGTGAGCACATTTAGCATCTCAGAATAAGCATGAGAAAATTTAGCATCTCAGAGTGGACCCTTTCTCCATTCAGTCATTGTCATCAAGGTGATTTTTGGGCAGTGGACCAGTCTGTCCTATTTTAGGTCAGAAGGTCATGCACTCAAGACAAGGCTGAGCCTGGCTGAGCAGTGGCTGCAGAGGAAGGGTGTGTGTTGGAGGGCCTAGCTAAGCCAACCATACTTTGGGTAACTATGGAGTGCCACGGAGAGAAAAAGCCACCTGGGGAGAACAGGAGAGTATAAAGGCAGAGATTAAATAGTCTGCAGGCTTGAAAGGGAAATCTTCAGGAGCATGGAGAAGGAGAGACGGTGGAGAAAAGGAGTACCTGACTGGGAGCCAAATCATGGCATCTTTACAATCACGTTAGGCTCAGCCCATTTGTCCTTCAGCTGCTCTCATTTTAAGTGCTTTGGAAAGTGTCAGGTGAGCAAAAACCTTATTGATTTTTATTTAACCCTGGCATTACAGTTTGGGTCAAATTTTGTGATGCTAGGAGTGAGCTGCAAACAGAAGCTGGTATTTTACTTCTCTTACAGAAACTTAGCAGTCCATGCTTGTCGAGTATCTTTAATTTCACTGGTCAAGTCCCATGTTGTTTCCTTCAACCTAGGACTAGCTATCTGGACACATCCTCTGTGACTATTAAATGGTCATTTCATGACCTGCAGTCTTCAGTTTTGTCACTCAGGGATAGTGTGGGAGCCATTAAGCTGGAGGAATGACTCATACTGGCTTTGATGGAAAGAGCTAACTCATTTCAGCTTTTGCCACTTGCTTGTAAAATGTGAGTCACTTTTTGGAATACAATCAAGCAAATCTTACCAAATAAGATTTCTATGGAAATCTTGTCTAGCAGGATGAGCTTTATCAGAATCTAAGATGGAGCAGAAAGGGAGATTTGTTATGTTAGATTTCCACTTATGCAAAAAAAATGCTGTGAATAATACTTTTTGTAGGAAGTTTCACTCTTTCACTAAACTTCAGTTCTCTTGAAGTGTCAAAATGCTGGCATATGGAAGCCATCATGTTTTATTGCTTGTCAGATTTCTCTGCTTTGCAAGTACTGAATAGCTCTTGAATAATGTCCAATATAAGTTTTGTATGCATTTTTTTCTACTTATATTGCTGAAATATTTTCAAGTTGTATTGACTGTCATCAGTAATCATTTTATCTGCTTCTAAGATGATCAGGCTTCCCAGGCAGAATGTTGATGAGAATAGAGCTCCTAGAAGGATGAATTTTCAAATGAAAAAGCTGTAAGGCTATGGGGATGAGCAGACCATGGGGTGCATAGAAACAAAGTTAGTTAGGAGGAACAAATATTTCAGGGAACAAGTGCAGCTGGAGTGACACATAAATTTACATACCTTAAACAGTGTGATTCAGACTTTGCATCCTTCCTAGGTGGTATTATTAGTATTTTATATGTATTGATGATGCAACTGCAGGTACCTCTCCGGCACAGCCCACTCCAGCCCATGGGAACTCTTGGTAGATCCCAAGGGAGTCCACTTCCTACGTGCATGAAGTTTAGCTACAGCAAAAGGGTGCTGAGTCCAGCCAAGAGAAATGATGAGGCTTTCACTGTGCTTTTTCTCCCAAGGAGTAAAAGGTATTCACAAAGGGAGTTAGTAGGGCAGGGAAAATGAGGGTTTGTCTCAGGAGACATCTCAGGAAATCGTGCAGGAGGCTGAAGGTGAAGTTCTACAGAAATTTTTGGGAAATAACAAAGTTCTGTGTTGGTTTCACAGAAACTCAGTGCTGCAGCGTGAGAAACAATCTATCACGTTTCAGAAGATTGCCATCGTATTTTAAGGGTCACCTTCAAGTGAACTCACTATCAATTTAACTGGGGGAAAATATACATACACACATACATACAGGCATACATATATATATACACATATATATATATAGATATAAAAATTCTTCTCTGTCAGCAGCACACAAAACCATGCAGTTTTCACAGAATCACAGAATATTCTGAGTTGAAAGGGCCCCACAATGACCATTAAGTCCAACTCTTAAGTGAATGGCCAATACAGGGATTGAACCCACCACTTTGGTCTTATTAACACCATGCTGTAAGCAAGTGAACTAATCTCAGTTCTTAAATATATATATATAAAATATAAAGTATACTGAGGCACCCGGAAAATTATGGAGGTCAGTAAATTCCCCAAGATTAATCCTTTAAAAGAAAAGGGAGAGGGACAGACAACATGGCAATCAGATATTTAATACTTCCATTCCTTCTTTTCAACCCACATAGCAGCGTCTTTCAGAGTGGACAGTGACCCAGGGTAGGGATGTGACAGTTGTTAGATGTGAGTCAGAAATGTCCTCCTGTGCTGTCATCTCCTGTCCTTCAGGTCCGTGTGCATCATGTTCCTGCCTACTGAGGGCTACAAAGCAATGTAATCTAGAATCTGGTCAATGTAATAAGACCAGAAACTTAGAAACCTAATTTTGAGCTAGAATAATGGCTCTGTCAGTGAATCTTGATTTGGATGCGGGCCAGGTATTTATCTCTCCAGAATTTCATTCCCTAGTCTAGGAGTTGGGGATCATTATAGAATCCATCAGTTACTCTATAAAGTGCTTTGCAAATGACAAATGCTTTTTATATATGTTAAATATTAATGTAATTTAAAGGAGCTTATTGCTCTCCAGTAGAGCGCAACCTGCAGCTTATCAATTATGCGTTCATCCAGTTAATGACTTAGCAGGCGGGGTGGCACGTACTCACAGATTGAGACACTTCTGAGGCAAGTTTGATTAATACATTATGCCCTTGCTCTCCTTTGTGTCAGAAGCCCCCCTTTCTTATTCCATTTTCAGTGCTGAGCATCTTCGCTGTCTTCTGCTATATCTTCCAGTCTCTCTCATGTTCAGTGCCTTGCATTTGTGACACTGGGGATTTTTCATGTTGTATGAGATATATGAGGGAAAATGTAGTGGAGCTAACTTCAAAGCTGAGGTTAACAGGGGGTCATCTAATGTAGTCTCCATTCGGTGAAAGGATCTTAAGCAAATGCCAGGTAAAAGCTTTCCCTTGAGGCCCTGCAGTGTTGCTGCCTGTGTGCTCTATCTGTCCTGACCCAGAAAGTCTTTCATGCAGTAAGACATTACAAGCCAAAACCAGGCTAAGTAGGTAACCCAACCTGTTCATTCATCCTCCTCCAAAACCACAAACCACCAGTGTTGCCATCTGTACCTCCTGTGCTGCTCTTGACCAGAAGCCTGCAGATGGTAGTGGCAGCCTTATTTCAGAAGGGAGTTTCCTTTCCGAGATGGGATGGCCACCTAATGGATCTTCCCCTCCCCAGGGAAAGCTGTTGGCTTTTGGAGAAGAGGTATTTGTGCACTGGTTGTCCCCAGTACTCTGCCAAGACAGCCTCAGGGCGGCTGCGTGTTTCTCCCAGGTCATGAAGAACCTGGAGGCTTCTGAGGGGCCCTGCATCACAGGAGTTGATGCAGTCTGTTCAGAGGGATGCAAGACGGTGGTTTCTACCTAGATGCCCACCCCTGCTGGCAGTGGCTCTCCTTGGGTTGTTCATTGTGCTCTCCCAGCCAGCATTAAGCTCAGAGATGTTGACTGTCAAAGCATCCAAGGCCAGGGCTGTGGCCAAACTGCACTTCAGAGTGGCAGCTGAAAATTTCTCTTTTAAGAAAGCTAGACCTATGCTTTGCATTTGTTGGTTTGGAGAACCAAAGAGAAACCAAGATTCAAGACTGCAAATTAATTTCAGATAACCTTAAAAAAGACAATGAACACACTAGTTTAAGTTTTTTCTAAGATTCAAGAAAACAAGCAAAAATAACTTATTTCCGGTTTCTTCAGCTTTAAGTAGGCGTTTTCAAATGCTATAGTACATTTATGTTTTTTTCTAGGATTTATTTCCCTGCTTGTCCATCTCTGCCCCATCTCAATTTTCTGTCATCTAGACCACAGCATTTTAATTAAAAGATGCAAGTGGAACAAGCTGTCATGCTGTCCATTACACATAACCTAATTTAAAGTGTCTTCCTAAAACAAGTTGGAATTTGTCTTTGTTTCCGCTCTAAACATATACATGGTGTTACTCACAACGTTAGGTCAGAAAGCTATAACATAATCTGTCTAAATAAATGGTAAAATAATTAGACTTCATTTTGAAAGGCTGAGCTGTCTGAGCCCATTGGTAATTTATACTCTTTCATCATTCCTGTACCACTCAGACTTTCTTATCATGGAGGCCAGCAGTAAATGAAAACAAATGTTTCCATGGCAGCCTGTCTGTGGCATCTCTGCAGCCCTGCATCAAACAGAGCAAGTTGACGTAGGATCCAGATAAGCTGCACAGCACATGGAGAAACGACATCTCACAAAGTGTTACTGCTAACCCCACTTCTGGGTGAGCGGGGGTCAGCTGAGGTAGGAAAGGACTGGTAAAAACACACTGTGTGTGGATGTTAAAAAACTCCAGTTTTCTCAGTCATGCTGACACTGGGACCTGGGCAGTGGTTGGGTGTCCCATGCTGTCGCTACTGCTACGCCTTTGTAATGAACCTCTGGTGATTTCCTCCCTGCTGGAGACCCCGGGTTGTCAGTGGGTTTCCCTGCATACTCAGGTGACATCAGAGTAGAATGCTTGACTTGAAATAGAAAGAAGTTTTCCTACATTTGAAACCAGGATTTGTAACATGGACAGAAGCAGACTGGAGTGAACCGGTCCCTTTCTGCCCTCCACAAGTCTTCCTTTTTTGAGACAAAACGGACATGAAATAAATGGGTTCTCTAATAGTTGTAGCATTGTAATTGGCATGAACGTCTCATTTTCCTGTTAAAGCATGAGAATACGAGGATGCTTCCTTAAAAAATAAGTCATTGAGGATTGTCTTAGGACAGGCTTGAAGAAGATTTGGAACAAGTAGAATTATTTCTGCACTGCAACCTCTGCAAGAAATGAAAGAGAGCAGTGGCTGCCTGTGCTTCTTTTCCTGACCTGCAAGACTCTCTCTGGAGGAAAAATCCTCCTGTGTTTCTGTATGATAGTGGGGGAATTCATGGGCCCATGGTTCCCTTCCCCACATGGAGTCCAAGCTGACCCTTCCCTGGGAGTTTCTGTGTGTGGACCTGCAAGGCGCTTTTGCATAGGGAGTTTAATAACATCAAATTTCTTTTCCATTTTGAGGTAGAGCTTAAGGTCAGGAAGGAAACCTCTGTAATAAGACGCACTCTGCATTCTGGAGGATACAGTTTCCGTTACCCCCTGCACAATTTAATTGTTTAATGAATTCCACACAGTCTCTTGCAAATGGCTTTACATGTGAAACTGATTACTGAATGCAAGAGGGACTTTTTTTAATAAGTCTTTTCCTTTTGACCTACTTGTTGCTTACATTTCACTTAATTTAATATGAAGACCTTTGTTTTGGGTTTTGTTCCTTCCCCAGGATATGTTTCAGTAAAAGTGACTGGGTTGAGAGGCATCATCGCTGTTACACAGCATGTTTTCTGTCCCCAGACTCTCTAATTAGGGCTGACTTGGATTAGCCAGGGGATCCACTTAAGATCTATGTTACCTGACACATGTCAGTAGGAGTCTGAGTATTGCCTGAATATGTTTCAGCTGAATAAAGTTAATATACAGTTCTTCTGACTTGCTTTTTTCAAATACCGTAGGCCGCTTTTTATGAGTTGAAATGCTTGTCAATTCAAGAAGCACAATGATCTGGAAATCAGCACTGTTTTCCAGCTCATAATGATCAACTGTGAAGCAGAGCAGAGGAAGGGGTATTTTCTCTTCAGTTTGGTAATTGAAACAAAAATAAAAATATTTGGGCTCCCTTTTAGTGATGATGATTATTATTCTTATTTAACTGAAGCTAAAGAAATCGAAATCAAAACAAGTCAGGTTGAGCCAAGACTTTTGGAAGTGCCACAAGGCTGAGAGAGTGGGGCTGGAGCATTTCTGCCTTGCCAGGGGAGGCTCAGGTCCTCCACAGCTTCTCATGGCTGGGAACTTCTGGGCTGTGTGGTATTCAGGGAGAAGGTCCCTTACAACCTTGCTAGGGAAACACCTAAATGATTAGACAGATATTTTCTCCAGTTAATATAAAAGTATTTTAGAGACTGAGAGAGAAACCAAGAATTAAAACTAAGTCACTCCTTTAGATGTTGTACCAAGTGAACAGCAGGTTGGGACTTCAATTACACCTGGCACAGCAGAGGACATGGTCACAATCGAATGCCAGAAGCTTAAAACACACACATTAAAAAAAAAAAAAAAAAAAAAAAAAAGGGGAAAAAAAAAAACCAAAACCAAAAAAAACCCCTAAGAAACTCATACTGCTCACTTGATGAAATTTTTGTATCATCAAGCAGGGCTTTTCTGCACTACAGCAACAGTGCTCATATTAAAAATAT
>VYZQ01019907.1:40371-86112 GCA_013400655.1 Mystacornis crossleyi
ACCCAAACCTAAAAATAAAAATTTGTAGAAATTCTCTCCACATCTATATTTTCTACATCTAATCCTCTTATCTACTGCCTTTTGCTAATAGTTTCTGAAAATGATTTGTGCAGTGAAATGTTGAGTTTATCAGACAAAAATAATAATTTTGATGCCTTGGAGGCACCAGCCATAACATTGAAAACTATTGTGAGGAGTCCACCTACATTGAAAAATACTTTCAGCTGCTCTGAAACTGCATAATTTTGGGAATAAATGGTTAGCTGAAAACTTCCTACTCAAATATTGCCTCTGGTTCCCTCCCCTTGGGGCACCAGTTGGACACAAGCCAAGCAACAAGAGCTTGTTCTCCATCTGTCAGTGTTTAAAACAATGGGTTTGGTCATGCACTCTCAAACTGAGGTACTGCACTGTTCATTGATGGTTAATCTGTTTGCAAGAGCCCAGGAGAGGATGATCTTCCACCTGCCTTTTACCCCAGACCGATAGAGATCTGTTGGCTCCAAGAGTCCTGTCCTTGTCACCGTCCTTGCTGATGGCCTCACCAGGATGAGACTGTGTCAGTCCCTTCATTTTGTCTTCTCCAGGCTTATTGCTTGGAGTGGTCTTCACCCCAGAGAGCCTTCAGCTTCTTACTGGAGTGCCTAGTGCAGGCAGCAGCTAACCTCTGCATGTATTTTTTAAGGATTGCTGGAATATAAACCACAAAGAGTGGGTGAAAGGCTTTGCCTTTTCCCTTTTCCAAATGGAGACTCAGATTTTAATGCCTTCTGCTGTTTCTGGACAATGTGTACATTCCCCCCTCTACCCCATGCCAAGCCAACGCAGAAGTTGCTGATTTTCATGTCACTGTCCAGTCACACTACTGCCAAGCCTCCCTGCATTTTGTCTTATTTCCTGCTCTCTTTCTGTGTCTGAAATGCCTGCTGTTTGTTCCAGACCCAACCAAGCTGTCGAAATGCATCATCAACTCTGTTGCTAGTTGCTCCAATTTATGGGTGCTGTCCCCACGTTAACACTAAGAGTTGCCATTTCCAGACCCAAACTAAGTAAATCTTCACTTTATTATCATCCTCTAAATATATTAGCTTGTCGTATAAAATCTTAATGCCTCATATGGGTGATTTTTTTTTTTCCCCCAGCTGAGCCCCATGCAGTGCTGGGCTACTTTTATGTTTTCTTATCCTTGTTCTGTTGATACAGTGAACAAAATATCGTAGACAGGACTGGGTGGTAAAATATGTGCTTGCAAAGCAAAGTGTTGATAGGCAGCAAGGTCTGTCTCTCATGGTTTATCTCACTCTGGCAGAAATGGTTTTGATCTGAAGTGGATAAAGCTTGGACGTAGCTTGAGAACAGGCTGTGTTAGTTTTCTTGAAAACCCCAGCATTAAAGGTGTAATACCATCTAAGGTACCCCAGATCTAAAAGCCTGATCATCCTGCTCCCTCTCCTGCCTCAAGAGCATCTTTCTGTGCAGTGTATTTTTTTTTCACTCCAGGCTGGCAATGTAGGTCAGAGAGAGCTCTGTGGCTTTTAAATTCATATGGCAAGATTACTCTGTAAATCGGACTATGTTGATAGTAGAGCTTTTTTCAGCTGAAAGTAAACAAAGTGTTTATGGTTGTTTTTTGTTGATATGTGCCAGGGACTATTTATATTACAGGTAGTGATTGGTTCCCCTTGCTGTGTTGTTACTGGGCTTGTGCACAGTTAGTTAGCGATGTGAGATGAAGAGAGATGAGTGTTGGCTGAGTTTGTCCACGTATAGGTAGAATAAGGATAATATTTATAGCTGCCACTGGAAAGCTTCAGCTGCTGTACTGAATCCCAGGAGACCCGCCTGAGTTACTGCAGTGTCTTGCAGGAGGTGGTAGGGCAATCAGGAGGCACTAAGCCAATGGATCAGCTGCACATCTAGCTAAAATCCCAGCCCAAACAATCTGTGCTCTCAAGAAAGCTGAGTGAGCGGGTTACTTTCTCCGTTGAAAAGCCTTCAGAAAAGGAATACTGCTTATTATTTTATGTCATGATTTAGCAAATGTGTGAAGCTAATAAATGTGCTGAGAACAGGGCTTCTAATTGAGAATTTGTGTCCACTGTTTTTGTATTCATTTATTGAAAAGTAGTGCTCGTAAGCTGTTAGCAGACCTCAGTTTGTACAGTATGCATTCTGTTGATGCACTTGGGATGCATTTGATAATCATCACATTTGACAGGTATTTCTGTAGCCATTGTGCACGTGCAGACATGGCTCTCACACTTCCACATATAAAAACATGCTCCAGAGTGTTTATTTTCTCTTGAGTGCCCTCAGCGCGGTTGCACTGCCGTGAGTGGAGTGCTCGCTGTTTTTCCAAGGATGCAAACTGTGCAGAGTACTCATCAGTACACTTAGAGCTTGTGTGGTGCCAGTGCTGGTGTGATCTCTGCCGCTGATGTAGAAGGCAAAAACCCTAATTTGGTTTGATGCCAGAATCGGGACTAGGTCACCAATCTTCTTACTGGGATTTATCAGTCCTCTGGGTTTTTTAGATTAGTGCTGGCTGTTTAGGATTGAAAGCTCGAAGGACTTTAAAGAAGGTTGCCCCTGATAAAAACTATGTCATATTATACAATGTCATTGACATTTGCTGCAGGTATGTAACTGTCACATAAGCAGTGTTACATCTCTATCTATTTATCTAAATGCTTGGTTAGTGTTTGACAGAAAAGGTTATTCTCAGGAATGGTAATACATTTCAGTATGGTATATTACAATAAATATCAATAAAAAGCTGAATTATAGTACTGCCAAAATGGGGGAAAAAACGAAAGTGATCAGTCATCATCATCATCACTATATGTTAAAATACCTTCTCATCTACTCTAAGTTTCCTTATGTGGCATTTATTTATATGTGTAGAGCAGTAAGAGATTGTGTTCTAAATTAAAAGGCAGAGATAGATATATAAAATATTATTGCAGGTTTTATTTCAAACTGTTAGTCTCCTACTGGGACGTTCCATGAGGGTTTATACATAAAAAACTTAATAAAGAAATAGAACAGTTGAAGAGCTAATATTGATATGCAGCTTTCGGGAAAAGCATTTCTGTACATGAAGTAGTTTCATAATGGAAAAAAAAAAGTCTTTTTAATATAGCTTTTATTCAGCAAAATCTTTCTGAAATTGCCTAGTTCTTAGTTCTCCCCACTTTTGGCTAAATATTTTATTCAGTAGATAGTATCTGGAATTTTGACTTGGGACATTTCCAAATACGGTTTACCACTGAAGTATGGAAAACTTTTGAGGACCAAAAAATGAATGTATTTTGCTTTGAACGGTTTCTTTTCTTTGAGTGTGTCTGTTTTCCCTTTGCATCCTGAAAGGCTGGCAAAAATGTCTTGTTCAATATCTCCTACGCATGCTGACAAACTGCTTACAAACTGAATGAGAGCATTCTGTCCATCCTAGGGATACATTTATGAACATTTATTATTGATGATTACCTGTTGTATTTTGGACATTTATGTCTCCTCCTCATCCAGGGGAGGGCAACAAAGATTCTCAGAGGGCTGGAGCACCTCTCTTGTAAAGACAGGACTGAGAGAGTTGGGGTTGTTCAGCCTGGAAAAGCTTCCAAGGAAACTTTATTGCGGCCTTCCAGTAGTTAAAAGGGGCTTACAGAAAATAGGGAAAGAGGCTTTTTACTCAGGCAGGTAGTGATAGGACAAAGGGGAACTGTTTAAACTAAAAGAGGGAATATTTAGATTGGATGTTAGGAGGAAATTCTTTACTGTGAGGGTGCTGAGACATTGATTGCCCTGAGTAGTTGTGGATGCCCCATCCCTGGAATTGTTCAAGGCCAGGTTGGATGGGACTTTGAGCAGCCTGGTCTAGTGGAAGGTGTCCCTGCTTATGGCAGGGAGGGTAGAACTAAATTATCTTTCAGGGCCCTTCCAACTGAAGCCATTGGTTTATAATACTTTGCATATGCAGATTTTTTTGTTAAGAAACAAAATAGTTGGAATAAAAAGACAATATTAGTGAATTTCTTTTATATTTTAGCCTTTCTCTGTTGGTCTGTGTGAGAGAAGGGAGTAGGGCATTTGTTGTTTGCTTTGTCACTGTATCTCTTACCTCTGTCTTTGGTGTTCAGCGTTGCACCACTGACTTCAGCAAAGGTTTTTTTCCCTAGCAGAAATGACTTGAAAGTGTTTTGTGGAATGCCTAGAGCATCACTCTCAACACACTGAATTTTCAGATGCATTAACTGTTGTTGATGCTTCTGGAACTGCCAGTGCCATTTTCAGCAAGCAGGGCAGGGGATTTAGAGGCCTAAATTCTGGTGGTTAAGTCATGTTTTGCTCACAGATGTTTTTATCCTACACATTACACATGTGAGGTTTACTTCAGTAAACCAGAGGAAAACTTTCTGATTTTCTGCCAGTTAAGATGCCAGGCAAGATTCTCTGTCCTGTTTTTCTTTCTGGATTCTCCTCACTTAGCTTCCTCCTGGGGACTTCAGTTGAGAAATGATAGATTTGAAGAAATTCAGGGTTTTTTTTTCCTCTTCTGTCACCTTTCTGCTTCATCTTCTTTTCCCTGTGGAGAGAAACTGTGGAGAAGTATAAACAGTGAAAGAGTAAATCCTTTGAAAATGCAAATTACAAATGTGTAGAAGTGAAATGAGTTAGCTCTTCAGAGTGACTTTTTCCATTTATCTTTCTTGGGAAAAAAAAAATTGCTATTTCTTTCTTTTGGCTTCAATCAAAGCTTGTTCAAAAAACATGTTCTCCATGTTTGGAAATTTTCTGGCCTAAATTGCAATGATCAGCTTCTAGAATTTCTCAGTTTGGCTCTTTGTATCTTAAGCAGCTCAAACTCTTTTCGTGAAAAACATGGTAAATGGCATAGTATGTTGATTATTATTTAACTCACAGATAAAAATATGCGTCTTACAAGAATGACTATGTAAGTTTAGAATCTCTGACTGACTTTCTGTAGATGGAGAAGCAACATGATGTGGCCATAAGCTTCTCTACATTTGGAACCATAGTGAACATCCAGTTACAAATTCACATCTGTTTGTATGTACATATTGTGTGCATTGTTATATATATACTTGCCTATGCATATTAATTTATGACATATATGTGATGTTCATATCCCTCCCCCAGAAATGGGGTTCTCAATACAAAAGTGATCTTGGAGGCTTGGTCACTTTAGCTTGCAGTTAATGAGTATTTGCAGGAGTATTGGGGCTTTTTTTTCTGTGATTTGGCATATTTTTTGTGTAAATTGGGTAGTTTGTGAGGAAAGAATGAGAAATTGTGTTGTCAGAAGGCTGGAATTCAGCAGCTCTCAGAGACTCAGCTGGGGGAATTTTGTGAAGAGAGTGCTCTCTGCGGTGAGTACAAAGTATTCCTGACAACCAGTTAATCATTTTCCCTTGTTTATGTTGCAAGAATAATTGCAGAAGCTGCAATGTGGGTATGGAGAAACTTCCCCTTGTGTATGCTACTTTGTTGCCACACACATTTTAACTTCTTTATTTTATATTTCTAGGTATTTTATTTGTGTTTGCACAGAGGAGACAACCATGCAGCCCATGCAGGGTAGAAAATAAAAGTATCACCCAAATTAAATTGCACAAAGTAATTTAAATTGAAACAGTCAAATGAAATCAGTGGTCTGGACACAATTGGAATATTTTTCATCAAAACCACATTGAAGCATTGCAAATGAAAAAAAAAAAAAAAATAGCTAATTCTTCCCCACCAGAAAGAAGAGGGGAAAAGAAAGACGTTACTACAGCCACATGCCAAAATACATTACAGCATGCAAGGCTAGAGCCAGTCCACACATTTACACAGTGCATTGTTGAGATCCATCGGAAAGTGCAAATGCTAATTAGGAATGTGAACCAGATAACCTCAACATCAGTTCGAGTCCAATTATTCGTACCGGGATTTCATGATACTGATCTGTTTGTCCTTATTCCAGTGATCCTGCCTAACTGGAGTTATTACAGTAACTGTGTGGAGTTGGATGCCAGGCTAGCGCTAGTGTGACATTGCTCAATGGAAGCTTGGCAGCTTTTCCCAGGAAAGCAGCAAGGTTGTTTGCATGTGTATTTGTGCAGAAAGTTATTCGTAAACTCTTCCCATTTAAAATCCACGTCCACAGCTGTGATACTTTTTTGTCTTGCTGTACTTCTTGACTGATCAGAAAGGGAAGTGAAGTTTCAGTTCATCAGGCTGTCCTGACCTTGCAGTTACTGTGCGGTGGAGTTGATGGTTATTGGTGGCCAGAATGAGTCCTGTTATAGCTGTTTGGCTGTGGAACTCTGTTCTCACTTTGTGTTTTCCCTACCACAGCAAAATTTGGTCTGAATGTGATCTCCTGTAATTGATTCCATGCTGCAGGCAGCCCTTGCTCAGCGTTCTGGACCCACATGAGACTGCAGCATTGAATGCCAAAGTAGAACCACCCCAAAGTGCATCACTTTGGAGGCTGCAATAGTTTTCATTTCTAGGAAGCAGAGAGGGCTGTTTACTGCTCTTCAGCTCCTCATTCTCCTTCTCTCTCAGTGAGAGGAAGGTGATCTGCTAGTGAGAAAAAAGAGATCCTTGAGAATAGACTAACAGTCTATCCTGTAATCCCTTAGCAGCTGGGGGGGTGTGTGGGGATCCCAGCATCACGGCCATGCTGGTTCAAAGGGACAGGAGAGGCCCCTGATGTGTGCAGGGCAGTGGCCAGGGCAGTGAACAGGTGCGGTCAGGCCAGCTGTGGCATTGCCTGGCCAATGCCTTGAAACCCTCTGAGAACAGAGGCTCCTCAACTCTGTTGAGCTACCAGTCCCAGAGTGGTATTGCCCCTCCAGCGAGAAATCTGTCAGAAAGAAGGCTGGATTCTGTCTGAAAGAAGCCTGAGTACTGACAGGTCCTCAGCATGGATGGCTCTGGCTGGCATAGAGCTGGGAAAGATGGCTGTTCNGCATTGTTGAGATCCATCGGAAAGTGCAAATGCTAATTAGGAATGTGAACCAGATAACCTCAACATCAGTTCGAGTCCAATTATTCGTACCGGGATTTCATGATACTGATCTGTTTGTCCTTATTCCAGTGATCCTGCCTAACTGGAGTTATTACAGTAACTGTGTGGAGTTGGATGCCAGGCTAGCGCTAGTGTGACATTGCTCAATGGAAGCTTGGCAGCTTTTCCCAGGAAAGCAGCAAGGTTGTTTGCATGTGTATTTGTGCAGAAAGTTACTCGTAAACTCTTCCCATTTAAAATCCACGTCCACAGCTGTGATACTTTTTTGTCTTGCTGTACTTCTTGACTGATCAGAAAGGGAAGTGAAGTTTCAGTTCATCAGGCTGTCCTGACCTTGCAGTTACTGTGCGGTGGAGTTGATGGTTATTGGTGGCCAGAATGAGTCCTGTTATAGCTGTTTGGCTGTGGAACTCTGTTCTCACTTTGTGTTTTCCCTACCACAGCAAAATTTGGTCTGAATGTGATCTCCTGTAATTGATTCCATGCTGCAGGCAGCCCTTGCTCAGCGTTCTGGACCCACATGAGACTGCAGCATTGAATGCCAAAGTAGAACCACCCCAAAGTGCATCACTTTGGAGGCTGCAATAGTTTTCATTTCTAGGAAGCAGAGAGGGCTGTTTACTGCTCTTCAGCTCCTCATTCTCCTTCTCTCTCAGTGAGAGGAAGGTGATCTGCTAGTGAGGAAAAAGAGATCCTTGAGAATAGACTAACAGTCTATCCTGTAATCAGACACTTAACCCCTTAGCAGCTGGGGGTGTGTGTGGGGATCCCAGCATCACGGCCATGCTGGTTCAAAGGGACAGGAGAGGCCCCTGATGTGTGCAGGGCAGTGGCCAGGGCAGCGAACAGGTGCGGTCAGGCCAGCTATGGCATTGCCTGGCCAATGCCTTGAAACCCTCTGAGAACAGAGGCTCCTCAACTCTGTTGAGCTACCAGTCCCAGAGTGGTATTGCCCCTCCAGCGAGAAATCTGTCAGAAAGAAGGCTGGATTCTGTCTGAAAGAAGCCTGAGTACTGACAGGTCCTCAGCATGGATGGCTCTGGCTGGCATAGAGCTGGGAAAGATGGCTGTTCCTGTAGGTTGGAGGTTACCCAACAAGCGAAACTGGGTCATTCAGGGTGAGATGCATCAAAAGAGGCTCAGGCTGCATTATCAGGTTGGGTGCCAAAATGGCCTACAGGAAGACTGCAAATGATTGTGTTTCAGGGACAGGCCAGGTTTGCCAAACCGGGAGCCACAGCATCTTGAAGACCTTTTGGAGAGGTGGTGCCTCCTGGTGTGTGGCATCCAAGCCTACAGCCTTGCACAGAAATAAATTGTGTCCCTTGGAGGTGGCAGATCTGAATCCCGATAAATTTTCCTCTGGCACAACTGGCTTCCAGCCTGGGAAGCACCATCCAGCACATAACATTTGAAGTCTTCCTGATCTATTCCCTATATTTTACTGACTCCCAAAGGAAATTTCTGGAGTCTTACTAGCACCTGTATGACAACAAATTTGGTGTCACGTCTTTGTATTAAGTTGTTGGTCGCTCCTTTTCTATGTAATTTTCCTCGTTGCTTATGACAGTACAATAACATATGGATTTGGTGGCTTGATTGCTGCAATACAAGGTTTTTATTGCTCAAGGGTCCTGGTGGGCAAAAAGGTGAACAAAAGTCAGTGATGTTCCCTGGCAGCACAGAAGGCCAGTGCTGTCCTGGGCAATGTTACCAGTAGATTCAGGGAGGTGATCCTTCCCCTTTACACAGTCTTGAAGTGCTGAATCTGATTCTGGGCTCCCCAGTACGAGGAAGGCATGAACATACTGGACAGGGTCCAGCAAAGGGCCACAGATACGATGAAGGCCCTGGAGCATGTCTTTTATGAGGAAAGGCTGAGAGCTGGAACTGTTCAGCCCAGAGAAGAGAAGGCTCAAGGGGATCTTAGCAATGTGTATCAATATCTGATGGGAGGAGTATAGAAGACAGAGCCAGAATGTGCTCCGTGGTACACATTTGCTGGAACAAGGGACAAGGGGCACAGAGTGAAAGACAAGAATTTCCATTTAAACAGAAGAAAAAAAAAATTTACTATGAGGGTGGCCTACACAGGCTGTGGAGTCTCCATCCATGGAGATATTCAAAACCCGAGTGGGCACGATCCTGACCAATCCACTTTAGGTGGTGTGTCTGGAGAAGAGAGGGTGGACTAGGCAATCTCCAGAGGTGCTCTCCAGCCTCAGCCAATCAGTGGTTCTGTGATTAGCATACAGTACATATTTTGTGGCTGAAGTGATAACAAAGGCTTGCGTTTTTCCACTTTAATTATGTTTGCTTATTATAAGTACTTTACAGCTTATGGGTTTAATCATAATAAAGGAAAACTTTTTTACTATTGTTCTGCATTAAGAAATACCGAACATTGTCCTCAAATATTTGCCAGTGAGAATAATTGGGCTGATAATAATCTTGTTATCCAGGCAGAGCTAAGGTAGAAGTACTTTATTTTTGAGCTCTTCACTCCATGTTCACACAATCTTGGTCTGGTGATCTTGTAAGGCGATGGGGATTTGATGGAGGGATATGGGCTGAAGAAGATGATGTGGAAGGCGCATGGTGGAGAAGCCAAGTGGGGGACAAGAGAGCCTTTTGTGACCTTCGGCCTCCCACAGAGGGAGAAACTCAGCTTCAAAACTGAGGAGAAGCTGGTGAAATGTGAGGCTGCTTCTCCTTTCCCTTGTGTGTGAGAATTTCTGGCAGGCACGGGGTTGCCAAGTTTGCTGCTGCTGGCTCCTTTCACCGGGAACTTCACCAGGAGGCTGTTTAATCCCATTCCAGCTTCAAGAGAGAGCCCTGGCCTTTACAGAGCTGCAGGGATAAGGCTGTGAAAAAAATGTAATGTTTTTGCTCTTAGACCTTTGTGTTCATTTATACTGTTTAATCTGTGTGTTGTATTCCCTCTGTTTACTTGATTTCCCAGAGCTTAAGCAAAGCATCTTTTTTCACATCTGCACATTTCATTTCATCCCATTCATGCCTGAAAAATGTCTAAGAATATTTCTAGTGGATACTCTTGCCATATTTACCTTTCAGAAATTTTTTTCATTTACAAAGTCAGTATTTTATAGCACAAAGTCTTCTTTTCTTTTTTTTTTTTTTTATTTTTTTAATACACATTTTTGGACTGCTGAGAATTGAATTGGCATTTTTGGCATTAACTTGTGATCTACACTAACCAGCAGACTGTCAATCTTTCATCATCTTAGACTTGTCACTCCAAAATAAGGGAAAGCAAAGGTTTAGGATGGATTGAGGAGCTGTATGAATTTGGAAGTTGATCTTTCTCTCCTCCTTCCATTCTCTGCCTGCCAAAGCAACGATATCCTTGCCTTTCTTGGCATAGTTATTTGGGCATGCAGTAAAATAAAAACAATTAACAAGGGCAAAAGATGTCTGTTCAATTGCTTTAATTATATATTTCTAACTGAACATCTTAATTTCCTGTGAATTTATGCAGGAGTTTCCCTTCACTGTGCTTCTGTGCAATGATGCTTTAGAAAGAGAGCCTGCTCTCTTTCTAAAGAGAGAAGCAGAGAGAAGCCTGCCTGCTCCCACCACGTGGGTACAAAGTGGCACTGCTGCCTCTATGCAGGTGCATGAGGATTTCTCTTGGCCTTGCATTAGGAGAAAAGCAGGGGCGGCTCCATTGCTAGGCAGCCCCAAGTCCACAGATGACCAGAGTCCTCTAAATCCTTCTCCCACAGGTCATCTCTGACCTGGGAACAGGCTTCAGGGGCAGTGGTGAGGCTACAACATGAGGATCATCTGTTTGGACACTAATGGACGTTTCTGTGGGAAGAGAAGTGGTCTTGGTAAGGCTTCCCCTCAGCAATCACGAGTTCTTACCTTGTGATGGTGAAGAGAAGACCCTGGCCAAGAAGAGCTGTCAGCTACATGTTGTATTTCTGATGTCCTCTTGCACCACCAGCATGGTTTTCCCATATCCTGATGCAGCAGGAATTTTGTGGAAAATGACTTAAGTACAACTTGGGCATCTTCGTACAGGAGGAGGAAATTGAAAATTGTTCCAGATTGCCATAGATACTCACTTGTCTGCAGTGTAGCCAAACAAGAAATACTGAGCATTGGGAGTTTTCTGGGCATTTGATTTTTATTACAGCACAGTCCTGCACAACTGTTTCCTGTAATTCCCTGTTAAAATACCATACCTTGCAGCTGCTAGCTACTATTTCTCGAAACAGACATCTGTGTAGCTACATGGATTGGCCACATGAAACAGCTCCAGTGTTGGCCTTAAGTGACTCTTAAAATTAAGAGAGCACTGAAGTGCCACAATTCAAATACGTGTAAATGGTGCACTGGTGCAGACATAGTGTTTTGCAAAGCTGGGTCCTCTAAAGCTAACCTGCTTGTTTTTCTCCATTCGGCATAACTCCTTAGTTTTTTAACAAGTAGAAGAGCAAGAAACTTGGCAAAACGCAGCATTGTTTGCATATAGCAGAAATGTGATCATTTTGGCTTGAAGTTTCTGAGTTGGTTCCTCTCCACACACCAGTATTAAGGTCTTTTTATCCTCCCCTTCCTCTACAGGGAGCACCAAGTATAAAACCACCAACCACTTTTCACCTGCTTTCAAGTTTGGGGCATGAAGAATTAACTTAACATTTGTTTGACATTATAAAGGAGCTGGGGCATATTTATGCTTCCTACTTACAGGGTGGGAAGCATGTGACATGCAGAACAAGGCCCTAGAGCTGTTTGCTCAAATAATGCTGGAAGGCGCAGAAAATGAAGTTACAGGAATACCCTTGTAATGTGCTTCTGGGCCTGGTTTTCTTTCCTGTTACAGAGCATTTTTTAGGCCATGCTTCAGTTTCTTCATTGATAAAAATGTAAAGGTTGTTTGCCAGTGTCCTTTCCAATATATCATTCAAATGCCAGTAAAAATACCAAATTTAAGATAAATTAGATTATACTGCACAACTCCCTCCATCATCTCTTGTGATGTTTCCACTGGATGTTAGGCAGCAACCCTCAGTTCTTTCTTTTTTTTCCTCTTGGCTTGCTTATGACTTCTAAAATAGTTTGAGGCCAGTGTTGGGCTCCATGGGTTTGTTGGCATAGCTGTGTCAGCTTGGATTGTGAACTGCCCTCTCCCAGCCAAGGCTGCTGGGCTGGCAGCACGGTCCGGGCGCAGCTCGGTCAGCAGAGGCACGTAAATTTGGAGGCGGCATTCTCTCCTCTTTTGTGTCAACTGCCTGCATTGCCTTTGAAGCAAGTAGTGTATTTCCAGTCTTCTTCTAGTCATATGTATGCTACAGATAAAGAAAACGCTGTGCTGACATCAGCTAAAATATTTATGTATGCATGTGATCAGAATAAAGTGGGGAGGCTTTTTCCTTTAGCTGAGCTGCACTTAGGGAAGCAGGCAGTGATGAATATGGCCCAAATAATTTTGAATTGTTTATCATAGTTAAGGCATATCAAAGTTGGCATGTGTAGGTTATAAAAAGGATGTTTCTGTCTGTTTGAATTTTTGGAATTTTTTTTTTCTCAATTGCACATACAACGCTGAGAACCAGGATTACCTGAATTTTTACTGTCCAGTACGATAGATGCTATGAAACTTCTGCTAAGGCCGCTGGCTGTTGACAGTGAGAGGTCTTCTCTTCTGACATGCCAGCAGTAAAGAAGGTTAGTGGGACACTGGAAAGCTTTTTTTTTTTTACCCAGCTGTGTTCCCAATCAGATACTAGGCTCTTTTCGTGATTTCTGTAGATGGCGTAACCGCATTTCCCTGTGTACTAGACAAAAATGGGTCCTGGAATCAGTCCACACTTTTACCGAAGCAGAAAGTGTGTCCATGTTCGGTTTTTCCTCCAGTGGATTTCCCCTGCCAGTCACAACTCTGATAATCCATGACCAGGAATATTTTGTACTGCTCTTGGTTGCTACTTGCACACAAAGAATTGCTTCAGTTTGCAGAGGTATGACTTCATCATGCTCTTGAAGTTGCAGTTTCTGAAAGACAGAAGAGATTTTCTCGTTGGAAGTTGAAACATGATATGTGTGACTTATTTTTAACTCTGCAGGAAGACTTGAGGTTTTAGGAAAAGAGGATTTGCCCCATTCAGCAGATTCTTGTGAAGCGCCAGGTCAATAGGTTGGAAAGATGGATGCATTGAATTTAATCATTTTGAGGTTACTTATGACAGAAAAGGTGTTATTTTAATGCTTAAATTACTTTATTTTGCAAACTTAAGGGTCTTTTTATTTTTTTTTTTCTATTCATTTCCCACAGAAACGTTCCAGAGGTCAAGTGCTATTCGACAAAGTGTGCGAGCATCTGAACCTTTTGGAAAAAGACTACTTTGGGCTAACATACAGAGACACAGAAAACCAAAAGGTAACCCACAAAACTGCAGGTGGCGTTTGGCATGTGAACATCAGAGCTCCCTGAGACACTCCCCAGACAGTTGCAAACAATCCAAAAGTTGGTTTTATTTTTCTTGCCAAGTTCCATAGTCACAGTCTGAGCTATTGTTTTTTGTGACTCTACTTCTCAAGAGCTACTTCTCTACTTCTTCCTGTGTTTCCCTGGCTTGCCTCTCTTTCGGCTATTTATGACATGAAGGATATTAATCATATAGCTGGTGCTCTTTCTGGTACGATTTATTCCTTTACTGTCATAGATGAAAGTCAGATTTACACTCATAGATACACTGCAAAACATATAATACTAAAATATGGCTTAATAATAGCGGTTGGGACACAGATAGGCAGGAGATGATTGACTGCTCCTGCTAACTGCTGAGATAAGGGAAGGCTCTAAGCTTTGACTTTATCTTAGCATTATTGTTGATTTGACTAAAAACATTAGTCTTCAGAAACAGTAGCAATAGTGAATCACATTCTGCTGTCCTGCATCCCAGCTTCTGTATGAAATAAGCTGTGTATTACAAGTGTCAAAGATGATCTAATGTGCAGGTGATATGTACATATATCATTTAGGGACGTGGTATGGTGAAAGAGAGAATATCAAAGGATAATTTAAAATGTGCTGTGTTATTTTGGCATTTTAAGATAAATATTTTGACAGAAACCAGCACAAAACTTAGCAATATGCGCAGTAGCTCAGCAGAGCTCACCCGGTGAAGGTATTTTGTGCTTTGCGTGGCCTGAAAGGTCTTCCCTGATGGAGCTGGAGCTATTACTACTTTTTTAGCTGTTTGTGTCTTGTGGGAACAACAGTTGTGTTTTCTAGACCTCCTTTTGTTTCAAATATATATTATATGAAAGAAATCGGTCTTTTGGTTTCTTTTTTCCTCTTTCTTTACAGACTTCTTTGTTTCTGATTCAGAAAATCACTTAAGCAGATACTTGGTCCATTCCAGCGCAAAATAATGCTTTAGCATATGCTTAGTTTTGATAAAAGCTAGGCAAAAGTCTAAGTGCATTTCCAGATAGGTATGCTTTCCTAAGGGAAAGAGAAGCATGGATTCATTATTAACATGTTGTTTAGAAGCTCTAAACATTTATAGGTCACCAGTTACTTTACAGAGCTAAACAGCTGAAAGAGCAACTGCCTGCCACCACTTTTATTGATCAATAATATGCATATTTTTATTGTCAATGTACTTAGCAATTCACCTCCATCCTCTGGCAGATAACTTCCAGCCAGGCAACATAAGTGCCTACATACCATGTCCTCTTTGTAAACAGAAATCCTAATGCATCTTTAATTTCTTGGTGCACGGTGTGCTTTTGTGCTCAGCAATAGCTGGAGTTCTTCTGGCTCATGTTTTGCACCACAGAGCAGGTTTGGACAGCTGCAAACTGGTTGTTTTTGTTGGGGAGGGATTGTTGTGTTCTGCTTGTTTGATATTTCTGTAGTGTTTTATTGTCTCTCTGATACGTTTGCTTATCTTCCTTTGGAGAAAGTGGAACTTTCCTGGGGAAAGCGAACTTTTTGTTCTGGGCTGTGACGCATTTTAAATATGAATTTGATTCTCTTAGAGGTCAAGATAGCAGAGGCACTGAGACCCCAAGCTGCTGTATACCTCCTCCAGAGGAATCTCATCTGCTCCTTGGCATCCATGGAGTACTAACACATCACTGGGATAATTCCCCACCTCCTCAGCATGGCTTTTGTCTTGCATAGTCACTGGGCTGTGTGTGGTGTGGATGGGGGCAGAGGTGCTGTGGTTCTGCCTCTGGTTTTCCCTGGAGAGCCCCTCGTGCCCATGCTGCACTGCAAATAGGGTAGTGCCCTACTCTGCACTTGCTTATCCTCTAGCAAGTCTTTTCAGGCTTTCCAGGATTAGAGAAAAAAATCAATCAAAGATTTGATTTGTTGCAAGCTTGCAGAAATTTAGTTTTCCCAGAAGATACTCTGCAAAAAGATTTCTGTGGGTTCATTTTACCAGTTCGTATTTTTTATTCGTTTATTTCAAATCATTCAGGCCGTCAAAGTCTGTGGAGGTTAATAAAAATCCTGCTTCTACCCAGGGCCACATCTTGAAAATTAGTGTTAGCCCTGCCTACTGCTGCTCAAAGGAGAAAGGGGTGGCAGAGCTTCACATGTCTTTGTCTCTAACTTTGACTCATAGCACTGTTTTAAAAATAATGTTTATTGTGTTTTCTAATTCAAATTGAAAAAAGGAAACATTTTCTTTGCAGAATTGGTTGGACCCTGCCAAGGAAATCAAGAAGCAGATCCGAAGTAAGTTTGTTATTGTTGCCCCCTTCTACACGTCTCCCCATGGGAGCAGAGTCTGTTTCACAGACATCTTTTGTATCCTGTTCCAAGTCTTTAGCAAAGGAATTATCTACATCTTTTAAATATTTTACCCCTTGATGATGATGAGGCATTACTGATGCTCATAACACATGAACTTGCATTGCTGAAAACAACTTGACATTTGCAGGGATGCAAAATCCAGAAGTTTGACATTAAGCAACGTAACCTTAGGGATTAGGCCACATATATGAATTATTTCTTGCGTTACTGGTATTTATATCATATCCAGAAACACTGCTCATGCCCCATACTGAAATAATTCACTGGTACAAAGGTAGTACTATATCTAAAATATCTTTCCTTTCTGCATTTCAGAAGCTTGATCTTTGCTCCTAAAATGACCATTCAGTCCATTTTCTGATTCATATGAATCTTTTAAAAAGCTCAATTGTTATAACTAGGCATCTGCTATATTAGAAATTCAAAAACCCCTCAAAGGAAAACCTTGTTGAGAATGCTGGGCTCAAAATTTGACTTGCTTTTTTTTTTTAACTTCCCCTCACTTTTAAAAATTGACAAAATATTTTATGTGTAAGACTTCTGTGGGCAGAAAAGCCTCAGTAACTTTTTTTCTTTGCACATTTTTTAAATTACCTCATCTAGCACTTGTTCTTTCACAAACAAATGTATCTGGTAATTCACATTTGTTGGGTCAGGCCTGGCAAATAAATGCCTTCCCTCTCCAAAATTCAAAGGGTTAATTTATAGTGGTGGGAAAATTTCCCCACTTACTGTGAGCAATCTCCCCTTTATCTCCCCCTCTCCCCAGTATTATTTTCATTACAAGTAGGTGATCTGCAAAACAAAGTAATGAACGCTTGCCTTTTTTAAATCTCATGAAGGGCTGAATCTGGAGAGGAAGGTGCTTTAGGCCACGATGAGTCAGGTTACACAGATGGTCAGTGCAAGTAAAGCAGCTCAGCTCCCCACCACATATTTGAAATGCATTTAATATGTACCCAAGCCATGAAATAGACAACGAAAGGTTGTGACAGCCGAAGATTACCCAGGTCAGAAGAGTCTCATCCTGGACTTGAGGCAGTGGACAGTTGTATTTGCAGAAAATGACAGTAATAATTTGCTTTCTCTGTACAATTCATCCCAGACGTTTGGAACAGGCCAACAGTGGAAAAGTAGTTCTGTTACCCATAAGGCTTTCCAAAACATACTTCTAGTCATGCTAAAGGCTGGTTGACTTGTACAACACTCAGATTTCATCCCAGTGCTTGAGAAAGGCCCTTGGTTCACACTCTGTTAGTTATAACCCATTAACTTGCACAGTGTTAGGTTTTATCCCAACCCCTGTAAATATTAGGGAAAACTGCTGACTCCTCTCTTAACCGTTTGTNTTTGAGCCTGTTTTCTCAGATGCGTGGATGACCCAAGTGGATGGGGCTTTGCATGGAATGAAATTTCCTTCTTGCTTGTAAGAACAGTGTGGTTTGGGGTTTTGTTATTGCTTTTCATTTGTATTCAGGTCATGTGCTAGTGTAACCTAACCCTTTTTTCTTAAAATAGTGTCTGTATTTACATACCATGTTCAACTCTTTTTTAAAATCTTGATATTATTTCTTTACAACATTTAAAGCTAACACTGCAGAAATAATTTTGCCAACTCTGGCGATACCAACCAGTATCCATCCTGTGGGTCAACTAAATTTAGTGAAATAATTAAATAAGAATTCCCCAGTGCTATGTTTTTTTTCAGTCATACTGTCTGTGTTTGTCCTTGCAATTTTGTCTGCACAGTAATTTATGTCTGCTGAAGAAAGGACCTATGTGCTGAGGCAGCACTCTGAGAGGATGCTGTGAGCTGATTTGGGCAGCTAGACTTCACCCTGCTCCAGAGCCCACTCGTAGTCTGGGTTGTGGTGTTTCCAGCACCTCTGTGTTTTGGGTTATTGGTTTTAAAGCTTGTACAGACTGTGTGGTGCTTTCTTTGAATAAACCTTGTTCTCAGACTGAAGGGTTTTTTTTAGTATTAGTAATAAATTACTGCTCACTCAGTCCTCACTTCAGTGGAAATCCTACTAAATAAGAAAAGAGCTGTGAAATCTGATCTAACACAGTCTCTTCGGTATGACGTGTGGGAAAAATATTCTAAAACCTGTTCTTATTAATTACTTGTCTGGGATATTTTTAAGTCTGCTGGTGATTGAATAACATGAGCATCTCTGTTTGCACTTGCAGTGTACTTTCAGTCAATCTGTGTTCTTTTCCAGGTGGTGCTTGGCAGTTTGCATTTAATGTGAAATTCTACCCTCCAGACCCTGCCCAGCTATCTGAAGACATTACCAGGTGTTTTAAACATTAAATACCTTTTTAGAAGTGACTTAAAAGCTGTTCCTGGTGGCATTTACACTCTAATTGTCCAAGAAAATAAATGTTTTATATTCCCATTGTCTTTCTTTTTAATATGAAAAATATGCAATGGTTTGACAGGAAAGACAGTGTGAACAGTGTCTATCCTCTGTGTTATGAAGTATTTTCTATAGTTAAACCCCAGCTTTTTCAATATGCATATTCCTTAGAGTTGATTTTAATTTTCACAAAAATGCCTGATGCCCATTTTTGCCAGTGGTAGCAAGTTATTACTGTAAGTAAAATCATAATTATGAAAGGCAAGAAGTGAGATAATGTTGTGGTTTCATGACCATAGTGAATCCAAAACAGAGCAAGCACTGTACCAGCTACTTAGGAAAAAATGAACTCTTTCCCGGCTGAAACCAGGATAAATGAGAATAAGCACGCATGGAAATTTTGTATATCATTTAACAAAGTAAGCACTCGATGTGCATGGAATAGAGAATATGGTGGTATTGAATAGCTGCTCTCTGCTCTCAAAGTTACCTATCTCTGCACGCTACACCTCTGCTCTCTGGTTTTGTATTCAGATTGCAACCACAACAGAAAAAAAGCAAAACCTCACCTGATTTCCTCCTTGGAAGGAGGCACAAAATCTTTGAGCCATGATGAGTTTTTGTGCCATCAGCAAACTGTTCCCCAACCTGTTGCAACGTTTGCAGCCTTTGAATATTTTTAACCTTCAGTGCCTTATGGACTACTTGTTGCTTTTAAGGTAGCAGGAAGCTTTTGGCCTAGATCAGGGTCCCCTGTGGTAGGTACTGTGCAGAAAGACTGTGCCAAAAGTTCACAATGGAACAGAGGCCTTCCAAAGGAAAGGATTGCTTTGATCCTCCTCTGACTCTTAAATTTCCCCTGGCGACTCTGCCTTTGCCACCAAACCAATGCTCTTCACTTTTTTTCTGTTTTCATCTATCTGGTGAAACCTTTCACTGCACATCTCTGTGGTTTTAGCAGCATTTACTGTTTAAATGTATTTTTGAGAAGGCGCAACAGGTTGCTAAAGAGACAGCTTATGTTTTTTGAATGACTTGGAGTTCAGCTATTCTTAAATGAACAGTATATGAGGTTTTTAATTATTTTTTTCTCCTTAAAGAATTATCAGGTAGTTTCATATCTTAGTGATTTATGATAGAAATCTAGTATGTTTAATGGGTATTTCTTCATCTAGGTCACTAAACAAAGTAATAACCTATTTTATTAAGAGATCTCCATGCCGCTGTATAAAGATAAATTAGGTGTTCCTACTGATAAATTAAGCAAGAGCTTGGTGTTCTCGGGTTTTTTGGGTTGTTTTTACAAAGTTATCATTGTCCTTGTAAATGGCTGAAAAACTCTGGGCTTGGCTGTCTGCAAATTCCTAGTGGAACTGAGGCCTCTTTCCAGTGCTCGGGCAGTGCCTCTGGGGCAGCAGTGGAGGAGCCCTGTCTGAGCTGCCTTGGTGCCCCCCTGCAGGTACTACCTCTGCTTGCAGCTGAGAGATGACATCGTTTCGGGTCGGCTGCCCTGCTCGTTCGTCACGCTGGCCCTGCTGGGCTCCTACACCGTGCAGTCGGAGCTCGGCGACTACGACCCGGATGAGTACGGCAGCGACTACATCAGCGAATTCCGCTTTGCGCCAAACCACACGAAAGAGCTGGAGGACAAAGTGATCGAGCTGCACAAGAGCCACAGGTAAGCAGAGGGCATCAGTGTGAGCTCTATCCTGCTTCAGGTACTGTCCTGGTGCATCAGGAGAAGTTAAATTCTGCAGTGGTGTACTTAATATTTTTGGGGCAAGACTCCACTCTGGGTCTTTGGATAGGGAAGAGATTTGCAACATGAAAGTTAACAGAGTCTGCATTAGAGCTGTGGCTCTGGTAGGTACCCAGCTACCTAAGGGGTATGGCTGTAGTTCTGACTGGCTGAAAATGTTTTCCAGCTGCTGGATTTTCTTTTGGATTCTGTT
Source organism: Mystacornis crossleyi (assembly GCA_013400655.1). Classification (NCBI taxonomy): domain Eukaryota; kingdom Metazoa; phylum Chordata; class Aves; order Passeriformes; family Timaliidae; genus Mystacornis; species Mystacornis crossleyi. The sequence continues at coordinate 60,526 of VYZQ01019907.1, forward strand.
TCTTTAACATTTATGCTAGAACTGGTTGCTTTTCCACAGGGGAATGACACCTGCAGAAGCTGAGATGCATTTCCTGGAGAATGCCAAAAAACTATCAATGTACGGAGTAGATCTCCATCATGCCAAGGTATGTACTTTGATTCTTTCACTGGCCATATTTCCCCTGTGGCATAGTACTTGAATCTGCATGGACTCCCTGATTTATTTTTTCTTGTATTTTTGAGACAGAAATTTTGTGGGATGAATCATGTGTCAGCATGAGGAAAGGTGACTCACGGGATAAGCATAAATATATCTTGTAACCATAATATAGTTTAGCCTATAGATTCGAAGATGTTGCACATCAACTTTCATGTTCATTAAACAACGCTATCCTTAAGGAAAGTATTGAATGGATTGAGTGACGAGGAAGGATATCAGATACTGACCAGAGAGTGGTCAATTGTCATTTAATTCAGCTACATTTTCCAGTTTAATAAGGCCAACTATGCTATCTTAAATGGATGGCAGATCATCTCTATGCTGCAAAGGACTTTCAAGCAATTATTTAGCTGTGCTGGAAACCTAATCAGATTGATGATAATGGGGAGACAGCAGCTTGTCTCTTTCTTGAAGTGTGGTTGTTGTGGTTGACAGGGAGGTCAGTAATTCTCCTGGAAACATTCTCGATGATCAAGTAGTTTCTCTAATCATCAGCAGGCTAAGTTATGAATAAAACATGATCATTCTTACTGTGGCTTGGGAGAGCCACCTATTAGTCTTGTGTTGGTTGTCTGATTTTTTGTTTTAGGTTTTTTTTTTTTCCAAATAAATAATTACTATTGTTTTGTTTACTCTTCAGAGTAAGACTAGTGGATTTTAACATTTTTGAGGTTAGCAAGCATCCTTGGCAAATGAATATTGGACCAAGGAATTCTGTCCTGTGGAGAGAACTGTGTTTTCTGTAAAGGTCAAATTGTTGTGAGCCTGTTTTTGTGCTGCAGCTTTCAAGCTGCATCCTTTCAAGAACTGAGATAAATTTGCAGCTCAGATCTTGAAAGAGCCTGCATCCATGTCCCTGGGGCGTTTCATAGGAGCTGTGCTTGTGTGTTACAGAATTCAAGGCAATCTTTTGTGTTCTGTTAATTGCCTTCGCTGAAAATGAAGAATCTGTGTACAGCTCAATGGGCGGCATCTACCAGGAGGGATGCCACTGCCTTCCCTGCATCCTGCAGATAGACACAAAGTCTTGAGGCACATTTGGAGCAGAGAGAAATGGATTGGCAAAAGTCACTTGATAGCTTTTTCTCTGGTACAAAGAAATACACAAACCAGCAACTAAGTGGATTACTGTTTTAAATAAGTTACAGGCTTTGTTAATGAAAATTTTACATAACATAGCATTAAGGCCTAAGAATTTTTTTAGAATATTGGGGAAAAGCTGTGAGGTTTAAGATGGGATATTATAAGATAACCACTTTATTTATTCTGTCCCAAAAAAGTATTAGTATCCTGGTTTGCTTTTCTTTTTTTTCGTATGGAAAGACTCAGAGCAAGAGAAGTTGGTAGAAAAGTTAATCTCTCTCCAAACTGACGCTCTTAATTTTAAAAAGCTGCGTGGTAACCAAGTTGTGTTTGTCTGTGGGTAAAGAAACCCAACAGTAATCTTGGAAACTAAGCTGAAGGTGGGAAAAGTAGACTCTGCGTGAGAAGTCATGTTTAGTTTTAATTAGGTCTGCCAGTGAGATTTGATGGTGTCAGGTTGGGGGACAAATATCTCTGTGCATGCCTGTTGGAAGTTCATGCCATGGCAAATGTCTCTATGTAAATGTCAATTCATTAAGGCTGTGCCAGTATCTTAGGTGTTGGACAGATGTTTGACTCACCAGCTCCCATTAAAACTAGTTCTCAGTTATCCAGTGCAAGGCTGTGATGAAAAATGTGTTCAAATAGACAGATTTGTCCTCTGGGCTATCACCATTCTGGGGAAGCCCTCCCATGCAAACGCAGAGCTAAAGGGATGTGCCTCGGACATTACAGCTGACAGGTTTCTGTCCCATACAACCACATGGCTCCTGAAAAAAGCCAAATTATTTTATTCAAGTTTCATTCTACAGCAGTAGTATCACATTGGAAAACAGTCTCTGACACCAACAAGTAAGAGAAGTCTTGAATAAACTTAGATCTGCTGTGAAGGTAGAGATAAAGGAAGAAGGCATTTCTCCAAAAGGTTTTGAGAAAGTGTATCAAAAAAAAGAGCCCCTTGCACGTGCAGAAGTGTGCCATGTGTGAGCACACTTGCATTTCAGGCATTCACCAGGCAGTGTGATTACAGCAATGAGACTGTTGTTTTTTAGAATATATTCACTGTATTTAGACATTGATCTTTGCTTAGGAAAGTGAAACTGATGCACACTGAAAAATATTAGCCTTGTCTTTTCTGTAGCGCCTGACAGTGATACCACACAAGAGCTGTATTTAGAAAAAAATCCGTCTTTAAGTGGTGACACTATCGTTGTTGGAAGCTATGTCCTCTACTGGTGTGTTTCTAACAATGGAGTGACTTTGTGGCATTATTTCTGTGTTGTGATTTTAAAACATTTTTTTCATTTCAAGCTGTGCTGTAGCTGTTTCATCATGACTGACCATGCATACCATTGTGTTGCTCTTGAAATGTAATCAGATTTTCACCGAGAGCCTAAAAGATGGCTGGTTGAGAAAACCAGAGGAAAATGATGAATTCTTTTCATGATTATCATAGGGTGATATCTTCATAGCTTTTACGATCAGGTTTTTGTGACCTTAGGTTATTTAAAAACGGTTTTTGAAGAACTCAGTACTTTGAAGTGGACTCTCTTCTCTATCAGTACTAGTACTTAGCTAAATTAAACCAACAGTGATAGGAGATAGTGAAGATTGGTTTTAGTCTATTTAAAGACTTCTAAAGGAAAGACAAATCTATATTTCTTACTTGATAAAAATACATATTTATGGGTATATTCTGATAAGATTGTGGACAGATGTTTTGTAGTGCTAATGTGTCTGAGCTACAGCCTCCTGTCAAACGTAGGTTATAGCACAGGCACAGTTGCACACTTTTGAAAAAGAATCTTTTCTGGTTGTTCAAATGCCCAACTCTATGCCCAGTGGACATTTCAAAGTGGAAATACTGAGCAAAGGCACAAGAGCATTAAAGAAATTAGCAAACCTACTAAAGCCAAGATGAAGAAACTGCAGAAGAAAAATCTATCTAAGGATTCACAAGGCTTAGTCATGGAGATGAGTGATACCAGGAGAAGTAAATTTGTATGCTGTCATACATTCAATCTGGTATTTATGCTAATGACCCTTTTTTATTATCCTAATAAAACTTTGCTATATGATTGATGTAATTCTTTTAACGACATCTAAAATTTCCCTCCTCCTTTTGGAGTCTTTGTAAAATATAAGGAAACATTGGAAACCCTCAGTTTCCTTCACCCTGCCCAACCTTACTATTATTTGCATGAATGCATTCAGTGAGCAGGGTAGCGCTCAGAAATCAGGTCACTACAGCTGATGCATTAAAAAGACGTAGCTCAGATAGAAACACAGGATACACGAATCTGTAGTACTGTAGGATGCAAGGATAGAAATACTCAACAAAGTGCATTGCTTGCTATTCCAGGATTCCGAAGGAGTGGAAATCATGCTAGGAGTCTGTGCAAGTGGACTCTTAATATATCGCGACAGACTCAGAATAAATAGATTTGCCTGGCCAAAGGTTTTGAAAATTTCTTACAAGAGGAACAACTTCTACATCAAAATCCGACCAGGGGAGGTAAGGGCATCCTGATTCTCTTAAGTGGATGAACCTCTTGAAGAAACATGAGTTTTTACTGATTTGTTGAATTGTTTTATCTTATAAGCTTTTAACATTCCTCTCCATTTATATTTCCTAAATTATGCCAATTTTCTTAGGAAAGGTTAGGTATATACTTTCTTTATAATACAGGTAAAAAAACTTCTTTGGTATTTTTCTGTTAATATTCATGAACTGACATAAGGAATAAGTATGGCCATCTGCACATAAAAAGCTCATCCGTGTTATGAATACTTTGGGCATTTAGGAACAATATTGCTTATTCATGGAGAGCTTGTTATCCTCCCTCATGTTGTATATTAAATTGGCATTTATCTCACCCACTAAGAGATGTAGACAGGCCATACCAAACTTTATAAACATACCAGACCAGTATATTTACAGCATTTTGGGTAGCTTCGCACATTAGCCCTCCCAAGCCCACAGGAGCGCCTGTTCTGGCTCTGGAGAAGGGGATGTGAAACCTCGTACAGTGAGTGCCCTCTCGTGGCTCAGCCGGATGCGAAGCAAATGCCGACCTCACGGGATGAGCATGCGCTCACCCAGAAATCATGGATATCATGGAATGGGTTGGGTTGGGAGGGACCTTAATGATCATCTCTTTCCAACCCCCCCGCCATGGGCAGAGACACCATCCACTAGACCAGGTTGTTCAAAGCTCCATCCAACCTGGCCTATAAGAATATAACTCTTAAGGAAAGCCTCAGGAGGAATTCAGGATCCTCACAGGCAAAGGAGGATTTCCATTGTAACTGCCAGTATAACAACTGGTCTGTGATAGATGAAAATCCCATATCCATTTAGAGTGTGGACCTGTATAGCAGGACAGAAATCACTTAGATGAGGACTGGCATTTCTCCCCTAATACAGCCAGTGTCTCTGGGACTGACTTCATAATTGACCTGAGAAACTTGCTGGGGCCCCCCACCCCCGAGCCTGAGCCTTTTTTAGAGTCCTAAACCAAAATCCACAGACCTACATCTCCTGCCTCGCAGCAGACACAGTTCTAGTAACCAAATTTCCAGTCTTGAGTTTGATTTTAAAAACCCAAACAAATAGTCACTGGCATTCCCAAAGCCTGCATTGAAGCTCTCCACCACTGCTACCCTGTTGAGCTCTGCTGGTCTTGGTACACAGTATCCTGTGACCAGGTCACAGTTCCGTGTGTAAAATAATCAATGCAGCATCTGTCCAAATTACATTTGATGATAATGTGATTCACTATCCCACACATCATCTTTATTATTTTGTTGTTTCCTGCTTTATTTCCCTGTCAGCTTCTGTAGGAATCCAGACTTCCTTACAAGTGCCCTTCTGTCTACCTTTCCCCCATCACAGCGACTCTATTTTATGTACTCAGCTATCTGCATGTAGCCATCAACATGTTACAGCAGATATAGCCGGCACGGCTTCTGCATCTGAAATATGTAAATTTGCAGCACAATCTAAAAAGGTCGCTTTGTATCTCCAGACAACTCTTTTCAATTACCTGTCTTGCCTCATCCTCCTCAGATGAATTAGCTCTAACCACTGTGATTTACTAATGGTAGTACTTTCTCTGTAAATCTCCTTAATCTAAGGCTGTGCGAGACCAAATCGGTCCCTGAGGACTATTGCTCACCTCCAGCTATTATCAGGCTTCCCACTGTAGTTTAAACTGATGAAATTTACTCAACAGGGTTAAAACCCTTGAATGATGTTTTCTCAGAAGTCTCCCAAGTCTTAACTGATCTCTTTGTTACTGTAGGGTATAAAACATCACTGTCACCATAAGAAATCTCTTGCTCATTACTGGTGTTTCCCCCCAGAAATTATCCTCAAAGGTTGCCATAGATTATCACTCACAGCTTCTTTCCCAGAATTCTTTCTGTAGAATATGTATATGTGTGGTTATATACATGAGCATATACGTTCACCCTTGCAATGAGATGATACAGACGGAGGAAATGAAGATGAACCTGTGTACACTGTCTAAAAATAGATGCACAGCATCAAAAACGTACTTATTCTTTTTTCCTACCTAGTTTGAGCAGTTTGAAAGCACTATTGGGTTTAAGTTGCCAAACCATCGTGCTGCAAAGCGCTTATGGAAGGTGTGTGTTGAACACCATACATTTTTCAGGTATGTGGATTTCTTTTCCTAAAGGTGTGATATAAAAAGCAACAGAAAAGATCAATTCTGTCAGCAGAGACAAAACCCTTCAAATCAAACTGTCTTTTTGATCATGAGGTACCTCTGAGCAGATAAGGAAAGGTTATTGCTTCTTCAAAATTTGAGATGTTGCATCCAAATTATTCATACTATTTCAGATAGATACTGCTTAAAATCACCATATGGTCCTAATTAATCATTTTGTTTTATCTCTGCCATGATATTATCAGCTGCTGTAATTAAAGAGGTGAAGGACTCTGCTGCACCTCCTGCATATAACCTTGCATAGGGAGGACAACTTATATGGAAGATTGCTGGGGGATGTGGAAAGGAGTTCTAAAAAAAAGGGTATTTTATTTAATTATAGATGAAAGTACAGATAGTAGTAGGTGGTGTATTTTTTGGTCACCCAGAATACCCAACCCATAGCTGTAATTTTAGAATCACTGAGGAGTTTTGCAGCTATTTTTTTGACTTCTAAGAAGAACTGAGAAAAGTTTGGGATAGTGAAATATGTGCTGTAATTAGTTTGTGCTAAGATTAAATAGATACTTGTCCTGGTTTTGGACCTCAACCCTCAACAATACTTAACAAGGGAAGCCCAAAAGGGTGAGATTTTCAACAGTTTGAAAGTGTGTCCAGTGCTTGAAAACCCCCTCTGGGGAATTTTTGGGAATACTGAAGAATTTCCCTCCTTTCTTAAAACTGTTGTTTCAGGCTGTCTGTACATTCATATGAAATGCAGTCTTGGCAGCAAAAGATCTAAAGAAAAATGGAGTGTGCGTTTTTGGGATATTTTCTGATTTTTAATGACAAATCAGTGTCTGAAGCACAGACTCCATAGCAGGAGAATGGCTTCTTCAGCCAGTTACCATGGCCAAAACGCAGAGGGTGGGAGAGATCTAACCTGAAAAATGTGTACACCCCTGTGAATGAATACTGCCTGGCATACTCTGGAAATCAGTTCTGGCCCTGTCCTCAGCATAACATCACCAGCTTAAATTTGAAGAGATACATCTGCATTTCAGCCCAGTCAGGGCCTCTGATACAAGGAACACCTTATTTTTAGTTTCGGTGATCAGAAAATAGTAAATGTGATTTTCAAGCGTGAAGGAGCTGAGTGATTTTTGCCCATTTGGAAGAACTCAGATCTTCAAATGCTTTAGCCAGGTGGTTTTGTCATGCTGTATGAGGGGCATCCTTTGATTCCCTTTTCGCCACAGACCGGTGAGGCACAGGTTACCATGGAGAGTGATACCCAGCGGTCGTCTTCTCTCCTCTGCAGAAACAGTGGACTGATTTTGGAGGACGGGGAATAACAGGTGCACTGCTTGGTGTGTTTTAGGCTCCTGCTGCCAGAAGCACCTCCAAAGAAGTTCCTCACGCTGGGCTCCAAGTTTCGCTACAGTGGCCGGACGCAGGCCCAGACGAGAAGAGCCAGTGCCCTCATAGACCGTCCTGCACCTTACTTTGAGCGGTCTTCTAGTAAACGTTACACCATGTCTCGCAGCCTAGATGGGGGTAAGGTCCTCTCAATTCAGTTTATCAAAAGTTACCATCACAGTGATCGCAGCTTTAGACTAGGTATAAACCTCATCATCTCATCTCCTTGAGATTCGGCTGAGTGGAGGCTGTGAGTACCTGCACGTTCACTGCAAGGGTAGAGGAGGATGAAGAGAAATTCCAAGCTAAATGTACTGATGTGGTCCTTATGAAGTGTTTGCCTGGAGGATGGCCTTTGGAGCCCACTCTTCACAGAGACTCTGTCCTTGGCCTCATACGTGCTTCCCTGCTTTGGGGAAGGATGGGATGGACCTGCCTGCCCAAGAAAGTCAGGCTTCAACACTTTTTCAGGGTTTACATGAGTGACTGTTTGGGTTTTGGTTGAATCTGGATTTTTCTCCTGTGTAGGTTTTTCACTTAAGTTTGTTACAGTCCAGAAATTAATTATTTCCCTTGAGTAATAACACCTTATACCAATTACCTCACATCCTGGTCTGATGCGCACTAAGAGACTTTTTTCATATGTTACTTTTGAAGGTATGAAATGGAGAGTAACATGGATAGGTTAATAGTACATCCTTCTTCTCTTTATCCTTGGTTCATGGAGGTCATGGTTCTGCTGCTGTCTTTGGTTAAATCAGTGTGTAATTCAGAGTATCAGCTACTTCCATCAGCTATTACTGTTGTCAGCTATGGAGTAAAAAGAGGTTGTAGTTTTGGGGTTTATTTTTGTAGAAAAAAAAAGATTGAAACTAAACTCAGAAATCATTACAGATTAAGCAAAAAGGTTAATTCTCTTGCAGAATATCTCAAATTGCAATGAGTATAGTTGGTGGTGGGGACGGGGAGAAGCTTTTATTTAAAAGTACAAGTGACAAGCCTTTTTCTCTCCCTCTAAAGGTGCTGCTTGTCATTAATTATTTTGGAATCTTCTAATTCTGATGTGCTTCTTGCTTGTTACCAAGCAACTGGTGACCTGATTGCTGTGCATGTGTTTCAAAGCAGAAATAATCCTTCTGCGTTATTTTGTTTGTAACATCTAAATGAGATGTTTCCCTCTACTCCCTTTGCTTTTTCCTGCCTCCTAAACTTAATCCCAAGAGACAAGATACCTGAAACGCTTTACCCAGCATTTGTTAAACTCTGCAAGGTTTTCATGATGTTAATTTGCCTAAGTGCAAATGGGGGAAAGAGGTTTTTTTAATCAGTGCTTTTGATCTCTTCACTAACGTTGTTACTATAATGCAGATGTGTCTGTAACATTCTGCATTGTGCTTACATTGTGACCCAGGCTCTTGTCATTTGCTACAGATGCAAGTGAGTTTATAAATTTGAATAATCCTATTGGTTTAGAAATTTGTTACCCAATAGTCAAGAGCAGGGTCTGGGCATATGTTAAAGTTTTGATTACATTCTTCTGTAAAGGTACTATTTCTTTCAAAATTACTTTTATATGTTTAAATTTGATGAATTATTGAGCACTTGCATCCTAAAATATTCTGGTTGGGTCCACTGAACTGAATGTCATCACTTTGCAGAATTTTTTAGGATAATGAGCTCACCTAACTGGCAGACTTTAGTACTCAATAATACAAGGATTACATTACTTTTTTCTCAGGTATTATTCCTGCGTTATATCAATATTGTCATTTTCTGTAAAGCAGCACATTACTAAATCTGCATTTGATCTGCATTTTTATATTCTGACAGATTTAAAAAAAAAAAAATCTCTTCCACCCCCATGGCTGATGTCATAGCTGGTTCTCCTTATGTTTCCTGCCTGATAACTGTGGCAACACGTTGCTTTTTTTTGTCTGGTGTTTTACTACAGTAGTAATTTTAATGGCTTGCTAACATTTAACAACTGTGTAATGCACACATTAGCTACAGTAATGTGTGTATACACATCCATAATATATGTGTATGCATATAAAAGCTATGAGCTTTATTTCAAGTAAACAATTTAAATGTATGCACATGCTTCTGGTTTCCTGAAACATGACACAGTTGTGTTTTCAACATTATCTCAAATGTTTTTCTAAACCAGCTTTTTTAATTTTATGCAGCTTCTCAGCAAAAGCTATTTCAGATTTTCCCTCTTTAAATATTTGCTTTTAGCATCAGTGAATGAAAACCATGAAATGTACATGAAGGATTCTGTGTCTGCTGCAGAGGTTGGTACTGGCCAGTACGCCACAACAAAGGGCATCTCTCAGACCAACTTGATAACCACTGTGACTCCAGAGAAAAAGACAGAAGAGGAGAAAGATGATGAAGAGGGCAAAAAGAAGAGAGCAGAGGAAGTCACCCCGATTTCAGCCATACGCCATGACACCAAGGTAGAATTTTCAGGTTTTTGTATTAAACAGAGCTGCCTGGAGAGTGCTTGGAGAAACAGAATTTTTTGGGAGGGAGGGGAAAGAGGAAATAAAACTAGCTCTGTGGAAGGAAATATAGTATGTATATATACGTGTCTTGAATCAGTGTTTTTGTAGTCCTTTCAGTTTTCGTATGATGTTGTAAAAGTTAGTTCCTGCCTTGGACTGTTTTTTGAAATATGTTTAACAGTCAGAATGGTGTTTTTCACACAGCATTCAACAGCTCTTTAGGAAATGCCAAGAAGTAGCCTGGCGGTGCATGTTTGTTCTTCTGGTTTTCGGTCATATTTTGACTTTAGAATGGCCATCCTGTTTTTTTATTTTGTCAAGGCAACAAAATAGTTCTGTATTCTTGTATGTAGCTCTGTGCTTTAAACTACTGTATTTTTTTCTTATACTTCTCATAACACCGTTTCCTTGCATGAATTTCAATGGGCATTTTTTCTCTACTAACTTCTGGATATTAATCTGCTATTATAAGCTATTTTTTTCTGACTTACAAAAGCATTTTCTTCACTTGTTTGGAGTTTGTGTTGAAGAAAGCAGTTTTTATTGATGGTTCTCTTCTCAGTTGTTAAACCTGAGTCATCCCTCATCATCTTCAATCCCACCACTGCCACACACACATGGTTGTGCTTAATATCTACTGAGATATTAATACAGGGTAAACCAAACAGGAGGACAGAGAAAACAGCAAATAGAGATTGACAGATTGAAGAGAAACATGATAGAATAGCATTCAAAAAGTGTACTGTGGAATGCACTTGCTAAACAAGTAAGGTTTACCCTTATCTTTTAGAAAGAAAAACCTTTACACCCTCAGAACTGTCAATTCTGCTTATTTTAGAACCTGAACTTCTAGCTTTATCACATAAGGCCACGATGAGCTACATAGCAAAAGGATCAAGTCCTTGAAAAGAGTTGCAGTTAGGTACTGAAAAACAGAAACAAATTGAGTTACTGAAGGTTTTCTTTTGAAAGTGTGTGCTGTAATTGTAGCATTTGACAAAATTTAACTGGGGTCTTCTTGAAACTCCATTAGTTTCTGCATGGAGAAAGAATGATGAAAATCAAATATGAAGAAAACATGCAATAGAAGCTAGTTCTGTTCTAAGTGTTTGTTAATTTAAGTCAGTGAAGGGATCAGTTGCATTTTGAAGATCATCTAGCTATTCCTTATATATGGCTAGGAATATTCAAAGATATCTTAGGAGACTATTTTGATGGAACTTAACTATGCACAAATGATTGATTTTTACGCCTACTCAAGAGATGAGCTCTGTTTAAACCAGTCATAAGTAGAGCTTTAGTTCTGTAATCCTGTAGAGATCTCAGTCCTGCTTCCACATGGACCTGCTAACAGATTTGTCTTTCATCATAAAGAGAATAGGGTCTCAAGAAACACAAGACAAGCTTGAAATCAAATCACTTTTTAAGGGCATATAAATGTTTTAAGTATGTTTTCAGCTTTTCCATTAAGACATTTTGCCTTTGTTTTATCCATGTGTATTTAAGTACCAGAAGTTATTCTAAATATTAACACTGTAAATATGTCAGTAAGTGAATAGTCTGTATTAGAAAAGAATACATTTACTTTGGATTTTTTCTCTGTACAATATAAAGAGAAGTTGTGTGTATTTAGCTCACATAAAAACCTGTGAGTCCATCAGCATTAAATTTTGACTTGCACTTACTGCATTAAACCTATAAAGACATTTGTAAACAGTTTGAACTAGGCTTGGTTTTGATTGCTCAGTTTGGGAATACAGATTCCTTGAACTGGTAGATTGTTAGAGAAAGGAGAAAGGGAAACATTAAGAGGAAGGAAAGGAGTTCTTCCATGTAATTAGTTGGCTTAAGTTCCATTCCTACCATTAATATACCTAGTAAAGTTTGGGCTTAGTAGCAACCTGTGTCTAAAACTTGGATCTGCTTTTTGCCTGTAGTTCAACACCAGCTTGAACTGGAGGCAAATGCTGTTTGGCTTTAAAGTCATTTTGCTTTTGGGAGCCTGGAGTGAAAGTGAAATGGCTGTTAGAGTTCCTTGGGAAGATACACTATGGGTGGAGCAGCTCAGGCACTTAGGGTTTGGTCATGGATCCAGTGGGCCACTTCAGCTAAGTGCACCTGGTGGACTTTGGCCAAAACATCTCTGATGCATCAGCATTGTGGCAGATGTGTTGTACTGGGGTAAGCATTTTGGTGACGAGAGTGGTTTTTGTCCTTCTAAAGAGCAGCGGTGGCTGCTTGCAGGGAGCGCGTGAAATGACAGTCACCATTTCTGCTGAATCACCTCCCTCCTCCTACCAAGTTTTTGTCCTCAAATGACCTGAAAGGCCAGCCGAATGCCATACAAGTGGCATATCAAAGCAAATCCTGCTTGTTGGTAGCCAGTATTCCTGGCATTGTGGTAAAACTTGTAGCAAAAGCATCGGGGCCATTTTTGCCTCTTAACTATGGGTAAAGGGTCACATTTTCATTATGAGGAGATGTGGCTTTGTGGGGCAAGGACCTCTCTCTAGCCAGCCCCCCGTCAGATCCCCAGTGAGAGATGATGGGGTTTGCTGAGCCACAAGACTCAGCTCCCTTCTTTCAGAGTGCTGCCGAAGAGGTGGCAGCGTGGAGGGGCTGGCAGGGTGTATGGGTGGGAGGGCTGAGCCCCCAGCACTGCCTGCGTCAGCTCATGGCGGGCAGAGATGAGGGCAGGGCTGTGGGGATGCCCAGCAGAGGCCAGTGGTGGGAGCCGTGCTGAGGAACTGGCTGCTGGGGTAGCAGTCGAGCTGTTTTTTTTCCACCAGTAGCAGCTGATGAGTGGATTTATGTTCCCCCCACCAAACCAGAATGTGTTTCAGTTTGGTTTAGGACCTAGATTTTTTTTTTTAAATACTGCAGTGGAGGAATTTACAAGTCCTTGGAGTTTTAATTATTACTGCTTAGGTTGTCCAAGGCATAGATGTGAAGCCTCTTGGCCCCCACTGGGTCTCCTCCTGACTGCAAGAATGCTGTCACAAGTAGTGCTGGTATTAGAAATATGTTCCCTTCTTTCTTTGTTGCTCTCTATGTACTTCATGTTTGAAAACTCTTCATGATCGGTTGCCAGTCTTGCAATAAGTGGAAATTGGCAGAACCTGAAACTCCCCATGTGGCCATGGAGGCTTTTATGCAAATCCTGTGCTGCAGAGGACTAGACAAATGTTGAATCAAGAAGTTGCCTTTTGTAAGCTGGAAGCACGATTCACTAATACCTGTGGTGTGCGGCGTGGGAACATGCACTGTTTAATTCAGTGGAAAGCTGTGGTGTTAAAATACTGTTTATAATTTTATATATATTATATATATATATTATTTATCATCACGGAAGAAAATTAACTAATTACAGTTTTCTTTTTGTCCTTTTGCTTTTGCGCCTTGTTTGCTGCTCTTTCTCTGTCACCAGCCATCTTTGCTTGGCACTGACTCCCACCACTCCTCGCCATCCTCTCAGCCTGGCCCCCATGTATCTTCAGCAAAGCTTCGCAGGAGATGCAAGGAGAGCACTCGGACAAAGTCCTTAGGCTGTGAGGCCCCCAAAGAGAGCACTCCAAAGCACAGCGAGTCCGAGCCAGACTCTGACAGAAAGGGGCGAGTTTGCTCCGCCGAGCAAGACATGGCTTTTGGCTACAAGCAAAAAGCTGGCAAAGGCGGAACACTGTTTTCCTTCTCCTTGCAACTTCCAGAGTCATTTCCTTCCCTTCTGGATGACGATGGCTACCTGTCGCTCCCTAACCTCTCTGAAACCAACCTCCTGCCTGCCAGTGTGCAGCACTACCTCCCCATCCGCTCCCCCTCCCTCGTGCCTTGCTTCCTCTTCATTTTTTTCTTTCTGCTCTCTGCCTCTTTCTCAGTGCCATATGCCCTCACTCTCTCCTTTCCTCTGGCTATGTGCCTCTGCTACCTGGAGCCCAAGGCGGCCTCCTTGAGTGCCTCACTTGCCAATGACCTGAGTGACAGTTCAGAGGAAGAGGTGTGTACCTCGGCATCGAACACACTCTTTTTCGTGTTCAGTGCTTCAGTCCTAACCAGTGTTAGATTGCTGCAATAGTGGTCCTACTTTCAGAGCCTCATTTCTGTCTGTGCTGATATGTTAGAAGGGTTTTTTTTTGGTTTGGGGGTTGTTGTTTTTTGGTTTGNAGCAGCTGATGAGTGGATTTATGTTCCCCCCACCAAACCAGAATGTGTTTTAGTTTGGTTTAGGACCTGGATTTTTTTTTTTAAATACTGCAGTGGAGGAATTTACAAGTCCTTGGAGTTTTAATTATTACTGCTTAGGTTGTCCAAGGCATAGATGTGAAGCCTCTTGGCCCCCACTGGGTCTCCTCCTGACTGCAAGAATGCTGTCACAAGTAGTGCTGGTATTAGAAATATGTTCCCTTCTTTCTTTGTTGCTCTCTATGTACTTCATGTTTGAAAACTCTTCATGATCGGTTGCCAGTCTTGCAATAAGTGGAAATTGGCAGAACCTGAAACTCCCCATGTGGGCATGAAGGCTTTTATGCAAATCCTGTGCTGCAGAGGACTAGACAAATGTTGAATCAAGAAGTTGCCTTTTGTAAGCTGGAAGCACGATTCACTAATACCTGTGGTGTGCGGCGTGGGAACATGCACTGTTTAATTCAGTGGAAAGCTGTGGTGTTAAAATACTGTTTATAATTTTATATATATTATATATATATATTATTTATCATCACGGAAGAAAATTAACTAATTACAGTTTTCTTTTTGTCCTTTTGCTTTTGCGCCTTGTTTGCTGCTCTTTCTCTGTCACCAGCCATCTTTGCTTGGCACTGACTCCCACCACTCCTCGCCATCCTCTCAGCCTGGCCCCCATGTATCTTCAGCAAAGCTTCGCAGGAGATGCAAGGAGAGCACTCGGACAAAGTCCTTAGGCTGTGAGGCCCCCAAAGAGAGCACTCCAAAGCACAGCGAGTCCGAGCCAGACTCTGACAGAAAGGGGCGAGTTTGCTCCGCCGAGCAAGACATGGCTTTTGGCTACAAGCAAAAAGCTGGCAAAGGCGGAACACTGTTTTCCTTCTCCTTGCAACTTCCAGAGTCATTTCCTTCCCTTCTGGATGACGATGGCTACCTGTCGCTCCCTAACCTCTCTGAAACCAACCTCCTGCCTGCCAGTGTGCAGCACTACCTCCCCATCCGCTCCCCCTCCCTCGTGCCTTGCTTCCTCTTCATTTTTTTCTTTCTGCTCTCTGCCTCTTTCTCAGTGCCATATGCCCTCACTCTCTCCTTTCCTCTGGCTATGTGCCTCTGCTACCTGGAGCCCAAGGCGGCCTCCTTGAGTGCCTCACTTGCCAATGACCTGAGTGACAGTTCAGAGGAAGAGGTGTGTACCTCGGCATCGAACACACTCTTTTTCGTGTTCAGTGCTTCAGTCCTAACCAGTGTTAGATTGCTGCAATAGTGGTCCTACTTTCAGAGCCTCATTTCTGTCTGTGCTGATATGTTAGAAGGGTTTTTTTTTGGTTTGGGGGTTGTTGTTTTTTGTTTTGGTTTGTTTTTTTTTTTTTTCTCTTTTATTTTTTTCTCATGCTGGGAGTATAGCTTGGAGCCCAGGGTTAGGCACAACACTGTGTGGAAGTGGCTTGGCTTGAACTGTGTCAGCTGGTGCAAAGTGACTTGCACTGAATGGTAAGACCTCTTTGTTCCCTCTATCAGTTTATACTAGGGTTAGAATAGTTATCTAAATAGTGGGTATTAAGTATAATTTTCTGCATAATTACTGAAGCATGCAAATATATGCATATGTATCTACATTTATTTATATAACTAGCTACCCAGCAATGATGATCAGCCTCACCAACTTCAGTATGTTCAAAGTCCAGATGTATTCAGCTTTTTGCAAAAGGCTATCAGCTGTAGCTGAACTTCAGAAAAGGCTTTCTGGTTCAGCGAAACCTGGATCTCAATTTTCAGCCTTGATCCCATCTCTGCTGCTGATTAAATTGTTTTCACATGGTTAAATCCAGTGTATCAGTGAGGGGTCAGATTGGGACAGCTGTTCTGCAGCTGTTGCCAGAGCATGCCATGTGGGCTGTCTTGACATTTGCAGTGTTAGATTAGCACTGCCAAAACTGATGCCTCAAGCCACCAGGGTCATCACGGGCAGATGAACCAGCTGCAGTAGGAGTCTGCAGTGGTTCTGGGTACTGTGGATGTGATGATCTATCCAGAAGTAGGAAAGAAATCTGCTTAAGTAACAGAGTAACTGGCATCTCGGTTTTTGCTGGAGCCTGATTATTCTTTCTTAACAGAATAAAATAATGAGTTCAGGTTTTCCTTGATTCTCTATTTCCCTCTTCAGCTTCAAATACAAAAGTACAGTTTTGCTTTGTATATTAAAAAAAAAAAACCCAACCAGATAATTGTAGACCAGCTGGCCATGTAAAAAGCCACCTTGGCCTCTTGTCGATACCATTGCAGTAGTTCTCTTCAATAAACCCGCTTGAACATCTAAACATTTGTGTTATCTGCTGCTGTTGGTTTTGTAAGACTTGGTGAAGGATTTAATTTCCTTTTTATGGAAAGCCAAAAGTCACATCAATTCATCTTTTATAAACATTGTCTTTAGATGCTTTTAGCTTTCTGATGCCTAACAACTAAAAAATAATGTGCAGTTTCTGATATAAGGCATCCAACATGTTGCGGTCTCATTTCGTGTCCTCATTTTGAGACAGCATTTTCGTCTCAACTTGCATTAGCTCTGCACTTGGATTAATCTAATAGCAATAACACCATTAATATAGTGCCAGCTCCAGAGGCAATAATGAGGCAGTGTTTATGTCGTACATTAGTCTGTTCCTCTTTCAGAAATGAGCACTTCTTTTTCTTAGTAAAGTTAGGAAGTATTGAGCATAAAAACATCTAAAATAGGCATTTTAGTATTGCTCTTTTATGAGGGTGATTACTCTGGCAGTGCTTCCTGGCAGACAACACAGACTTGTGCCTAATCCACAGGGTATTTCTTGTTCAAAATATTGCATGAAAGTGAATATGTTTTAAACTCGGGCATGTCTGCATTACATTGGCAAAACAAATCACAGCAGTTACGATCGCAAGGTAGGGAAGGTGCAGTCACAGCACGTCAGGAGAAGCTGCCTTCTGTCCTGCTCCAGCCCTCGCCCACCTGCCAGCCCCACCTCAGCTGTACCACAGCCTGTCTCGGAGCTGAGCCTGGCCTTTCTTACTCTTCACTCCACAGGAGGCCTGCCTTGCTCAGCCTTAATTCACCATTCCCTGCTCTGTGATAACTCCAGATCATTATATCAAGTAACTCAGTAATGCTGACTTTGACTCCATGGCTGTTGATTGGCTTATTAGCAGATTTGTATGTTGCAATAAAGTAAGTTTTAGGCTTTAGTTAGGATTTCGTTCCACTTATGGCAAAAGAAATAGGAACCCTTTTTTCCCCTCCCCAACTCCCAAAAGATTGCACACAGAGATGCAGAAGACTACAGCCAGTAACCTGACCAGTGTCATACACTGTTGAGCTTGTTCTCCTTTGAGGTATGCATCTGGAGTCAGTCCGTGCAGTCCGACAGAATCTCACCCCTTAGAATTCATTGGCTTCTGTGTTTGTACCGTAGCAGTTAATTTTCTATTGACTTTAAGTTCTTAAATGAACCCTATATGCTACACTTGTGTTACAGTGCCTTGACACAATTTTTAAATTCTTTTTAAATGCCTAGATTCATTAATTCCTCTTTGTTGCCTTTTTTTTTTGTAAATAGGAGTGACAATGCATACATTTTTTTCTACTGCCATACCTTTAAAATTGCTTATAGTGTTATAAAAATATGAGATCCTTTTCTAATAAAGAAACAGTTTTCTAGCTTCAGTGATAAATGCAGTCTGTCTCATGAGTGGTCATTGCTTGAAAATTTCATGTAACTCGCATTCCTGCACTTAGCAAGTAGTGCAAAATGCTTGTTTATTCTTCTGCCTGTCATGGAAACAGTACAAACCCTTCAAAGGAAGGGATGAATAGAAAAAAAAAGCAATGAAGAGAAATCAAAACATTGGAGTTGTCAGAAAATGAAAGAAGACTGGAGGAAATTCAAAGCTAAGACTAATACTCCATCCACCAGTAGATTGATTTTTCGTTCATGTTTGTACTGATGTGACTGGAGGATGAGATGTGTTGTCCTGGCTTTAAATTGCCTGCTTGAGTTACTTTAGATTATCTAAGGACCACAGAAAATCAGTAATGAAACCAGAGCTTTCACTGCTATCAAAACAACTTGGATGTGCCAATCTGGGGCAGTAGGGGGAACTTTACTTACTGATTTTGCATATGCTTGCCTGACATCACAGTAGTCTGTTGATCTCTCTTCTCAGCCTGTAGTAGCCTCCACTCCACTCTCTATTAATCTTGACACTTGCGTTCTCCTCTAAAATGTTCTTCATGGTGTCAAGCAAAGCAGGGATAGATCAGTCTGTGCAATGCTGTGCTTTGTTTCATTTTTATCACTCATTCCTAGTAAGTGTTTCGGGGGGAGGGGGAGTTACTTTTGTTTTTCTCCTGCTTTCATCCATATTCTTAAATGGAATGAGAAGTATTTTTTTCTTCTTTTAATGGCAGTTTTCTTTCTTTTTACTATCATTAACAATTATCAGCTGCTCTTTATTGGAACCGAGTGGGATCTGAGCCTTATCATTACTCCACAGACAGACAGTAGATGGGCTGGGGGTATGGTTATTTGAACTCCTTGGTAATGCAGAGAGCCTCACGGTGTATAAATGTGGAGATAAGAACAACTTCTGTACAAATGAGGGGCTGAAAGTCAGATGACTGTTAAAGTAGCTTTTGTTGTTGTTATTGGTTTTTTTAAATTATCTTTTTCCCCTCCGGATAAAAAAATTTAACCACTACTTGATATTGGCTAGAACAAAAATTTGTTTAATAATTTTCTGTAAAAAATCATTATGGGAGGAAAAGTTTGTTTAGAAAATTTTAGCCACTTTTCCCCCCCTTTTTTTTTTAAAGCTACCTGGCTTTCTTAAGGAGAAAAAAAATCTGCTATTCAAATAATACTTTTCCAGTAATGTTTTGTTCGGCTTATAAATTTGTTCCAGTAAAGCCATATACTGTGTACAGTACGCCTCGAGTCTTCCTCTGAGTCTGTTCTGTTTACTAATATAGCATCTTTATTTTGCTTCTTTGACATGTGCGTTGTTTGAAAAGCAATGCTAATGCAGTTCACAGGGATGTTGAGTTTAACAGTTCCCCGTGTGAGCCGCGTGTACTGATGAGCTGGGTTTATTCTTTATTCCTGCCTTCCTCTCGGGACCCGGGTACTTGTCTAACCCAATAGACTGACAGTGAGCAGACGGATACTGCGGCTGATGGTGAGACCACTGCCACCGAGGTTTGTACAGTCGCTGGTACCCAGCTATAGCAGGGGAGAGCATTTTGCCTCATCTCTTCCCAACCCTGGGCCTCGGGGCTAAACCGCATGTCTGCTACGGCAGCTCAGGATCCCTCCCTGCGCGTGTGTGCATGTGCGTGCCTGCAAGCGGGAGAGCTTTGCTCGGAGAGTTGAGTTTCCGGTGCTCCCTTTGGGTTCCTCTTGTTTCTGAGTTCGGTTTGGAAGCTGCAAGGCCTCTGCGTTGTGCGGTTAGTGGGGCGGTGGCAGTGTCACCCACGCCAGTGCTGCCCTCCCGGAGGGTCGTGCTGGCCGGATTGTACCCTGGGGTTTTTTGTTTTCTTGTTTGCTCTTATACTCTGCAGCCTGAGTGGGAGAGTGGGGAAAAGACAATAGAAAGCAGTTTTGAAATTTACTGAATATCAGTATGCTCACATTTTAAATATCTAAGGTTTTTCTTTAATATAATTTCACATGGTATCTTCATATATAGCCACCACTAGTCCAGGTATTCTTTTCAGAGGAGAAATGTAAAATGTTTATATTTTCCTTGCACTGAGAAGCCTCGTATCCACAACATGGTACAAAGACTGTGCAGGCAAATTCAACCCTATGTGACTTCACTGAAGTGCATATAATGCTTTCATAATTAATATGGTTGCAGCTGCAAACATGAGCTGAATTTTGTCTGACATCTGCTAGAAGACAAAGTCTTACCACAAACACCACTCTGGGTTTTCAGAAGGATCTCATTAATATTTGAGACTGTTAAAATTATCGTCAAGGAAAATTTTTCTGTATGACACGTCAGGACAATTCAACCTTGGCTGTAAATAAAATAAATTTGAACTGAGCTGTAAAGTAATCAACAGATTTTCCCATGAGTCATTTGTCTAATTAGGACTATATGAAAAATTAACAATAAAGTAGCAGCATGGGCATTAAAAGAATTCAAACGGTGCAACAACATAAAGTCTGTTGAGATGAGTCAGGAGTAAAAAATGCTTTGAAGTGCTTCTTCCACTCCATAGCTTCAGGCCTTGAGCCCTGCAGAAAGTAAAATATAATCATAAAATTGTGACATTTAAAATGTTCGGTTTATTACTCAAAAATGCATGTTAATATCCCTACTTGTCATTTTTATTCAGAAAAGAAGATATAGCACATCTCAGTTTTCCCTATAGATACATGATTTTCAAGATGTTTGGTATATTTACCATCTGAAAATTGCACCTTCGGAAACAGGGCTGCCGGGACAGTCCTTATGGCATTGCTTTTGAAAATGGGCACTGAAGTGGATAGGATGTGTGTGCCATTCCAGATGATAGGTCCTGAAAGAATATATACAGGGCAAATATGAAATAAAATTACAAAAATGCAGAAAGGTTAGGGAAATAGCATTTTAAGCAAATAAAATGTGCTTCCTTCTGTAGAAAGTGTTGCAGGTTGTTTGCCCATGGTGGGGTTATGCAAAGCTTTTTTTGTGGCCCAGATTATGTCATACGTGTAAAGTCTGGGATTACGGAATTCCAAAGAATTTTCTGTTGCTGTTTGGTCCTAGACTAGCCATGACCTTGGTGAGAAGGTGCAACTGCTGCTCCATAAATAGAGATACATGAATGCGGAGTGTAGCAGTATTTATAAAAGGAAGATGTTTAATACCCCTTTGTAAACAAAAAACAAATCTGAGGAGGTTTGCTCTGAGTTAGGAAAACTATGCAAAGCCAGTGTGTCTATTCCTTCTCCTTAAACTCTTAATGAAGAGAAGATGGGATTTTAACCTAGCGTGTATCTCTCACCAATGTTCATAAAGCCTTCATTCAAACAAGTGGGTAAGGTGTTGTTTTCCAATCTTTCTCATGCTGGCAGTCGGATCAAGAGGAGGACGGAGATCTAAAGGCACAGGTACAGACACGAAAGGTGTAGATATTGCTCAGGTATCAATGTTGGAGGTGTTTGCCTCTTTCAGCATGTTGCTGTCGGTTCTCTGTGAAGAAATGTGTAGAAACAGCATTTTGTATCCTTTCAATACTATGTCCCTTACCTTTCCCTTTCTTTTTCACTTCTTTCAGAATAGTCTGATTAAGCGAATACAGGGTGAAAATGTGTATGTCAAACATAGTAATCTTATGTTAGAGGTTGGTATTGGTATATACCAGTGCATGTACGTACATGTGTGTTAGTTTTAGTGGTAAACTGTGGATCTGCACTCTGATGCATGAACTGTGTACTCCCACCTGCTAATAGATTATTTTTCTCTCAGATTATGATGACTCCTCTAACTCGTATTATAAATACCAGTATATGCGTGTGCGTATATGTGTGTGCCTCCACGCGCATATGTATGTTTGTTTGGAGCCTCTTTATCAGGTGCAAATTGTAGTGATATGGATAAGCTCTTAAAGAGTGTACTTAGACTCACTTGTATGAGATATGCTATGCTGTTCTCTTTCAAAATGCCACATTTTCACAGAGTGTTGTGTTAGTGCTGTGCTCCCCGGCTCCCTGAGCTGTTTCTTCCCTCTATACTAACCAAGTTGTGTGTTTTGGCTCTAAAGTTTGGTTGGCTTAGGATGTATCACAAACTGCTCTATTCTTTTAAAACTGTCCAGGATCTAGACAAAACCCAGGAAGATCTGATGAAACATCAGACCAATATAAGCGAGTTGAAACGCACCTTCTTGGAAACCTCCACAGAAACGACTGTGTCTAATGAGTGGGAGAAGAGGCTTTCCACATCTCCCGTTCGGCTTGCAGCAAGGCAGGAGGATGCTCCTATGATTGAACCACTAGTGCCTGAAGAGGTCAGCGTGAGCTGAAAGGCTTCATTATGTATTTGTCTATACATTTTTACTTATAGCAGCTCTCACTAGATTAGAGGCCGTAGTTAGAGGCCATTCCCTACGTGCAGGCACTCCCTTTTCTCAGGACTCAGTCTCTAGCAGCAAAGATGGGAGGAAGAGCAGATACCATAAGTATATACATATATAAATATATATGTATTTAGGGAATGAAATTCACTGGAAGCCATGTGGCAGAGCTGGGTCTCTCTGAGGGTGCAAGATACAGGCGTTGTTACAGGTTCAGTGAGCTTGAGGAAGCCCAGCCATGCGTGAAAGAAACCAAGAAAGTGATGGAGAGAAAATTTAAACAATGGTGACTGGTTGGGAGCAGCGGTGTAGTGAGACGGGTGGGGGCTGTGGTGCCAAGCTTGAAAAGAAAATACAGAACAAAGGGCAGAACTCAGTCTCAGAAGACAGGGAAGAAATAATGGTGATAATTAGACTTTCTTGGCCAGTTCCATAAGGGAGCTGATAGTTGCTTCAGTCTGCTGGATACCATCACTAAAGACCCAATGCAGATTGCTAAGTGTCTGCATTTGCATGCAGTGTGCACGTGTGAAAAAATCTTGCTCACTGTGCAGTCTTGAAGTGCTTGTAAGAAACTTGCCAGTTTGAAAGCTGGTGTTTACTTGATTTGTAGGTAGATGAGGACATGTAAGGGTAGCAAGGCAACGTTTGTGTTGCAGTGAAATACATAGTGCAGTGTCTTGGCTTAAGTCCAGTGGAGCAAAAAGAAATAAGCTTGTGTGGTCTGCCTGAAAGTTAATTTTTTTATTCTATTATGAATGGATATCTGGTTTCTGTCTCACAGGAATTATCTTTATGGGTACCTCTTGCTTTTAGCATTAAAGACCAATAAATGGTCATGAGATTTGTTTCTGTGCCCACAGCATTGATGTAGTGTTGTAAGGAACTCAGTGAAAATTGTCTGGAAAGTGTAAATTGAAAGAGTGTTCTGCTTTCTCACCTCAGAGATTGGTGTTGCAGACCCACAGCTCTGGGGAAGGGAATTCCTGGAGGCATGCAGGTAGCAAGTGTCAGCCTCTCCTCACAGGGAAAGGGATATTGCCAAGGAGAGGGCCGTGACCTCCTCCTCTCCCACATTATACCCAGTGGCTGATGCAGGCACTAGAGGTGTGTTAGTGTGGCATTCAAGTTGGATTAAAATACCTAAAAAAGCAGACTCACTGCTCAAAGCTTCCCTTTTGAGGGGAGCACAGAGGAGTTTTCGTTTTGCTCCTTCTGCCTTGTTCAGGAATCATAACAGACCCTACAAACAGGTTAGTTTGATTGTAGTTGAAAATAGAGGCTTATCCTTCTAAAAAGTAAAATTGTCACTACAATGAACAGGATGCATTTATCATAATAAAGATGTAAGGAACAGTCAGAAAGGATGGCTAGCTGAGCCTGAATCAGAAGATTGCAGGGGAAGAAAACTTTGCACCACCCTGTTTAATACCTTTATTACTTTAGGAATTTAATAAAAAGTTTTAATTAAAACACAGAAGCAGTAGCAAAGTATTACACACTTATGTAGGCTTCACCCTGAGGAAGCATATCTGAATTTAACCATTCATTTGGAAAGGAAAAGGGCAAGAATTATCCTAATCTGGTATCTCTTCTCCTGCTAGTAGAAGACAACTTGCTCAAAAGCAGTGTCCGGTTACTTCGATGCATGTATATCTTACATGCATCTAAGTAACCTACATCTGTTTCACAGAACCTCATCCAAATGCAGGTATTTCTGTGGAAAACTGAGAGCGGACTTGAGCTATCAGAGCCTAACTCTGAGGTGACTTGTAGATGGCACCTGGCCATCCTTTTGATCACAATCAGCGGGATGGTTTCAGTTCACACGTCCTGATGAGAAAAAATTGAAGCAATCCATGGGTCAAAATCAGCACCTTGATGTCTACTAAGAAATGCAGAGGCAGTCAGGATAGTGTAGTGCCTTCTGCTAGTCAGAGAAGTTCTACGTCTCATTTAGCGTATCCACTTCAAAAACGTGTTCAGTGCTGTTACCTGTAGCTCCTTCTTATAATAGAATAAGAACAGAAGAGAAAAGAAGTCTTTTTAAAATGTGGTCTTTGAGCATGTGGCACCTGAGTGTGTTTGGTCAGTGTGACTTTAAGCTTGTCTAGTCACCTCTTGGTTTCTTAGAACAAATGGGGAAATACTTTGCTTTTCCTTAGTGATGAAAAATATACTTTTAAATAACTTCCATGATGGTGGCCAGACAGCTGCAGAACATGAAAGCCATCATATTGATGAACTCCTTGACAATGTTTAGTCTTACCTGGTTTGATCAAACCAACATTTTAGGGATAAAGGACTTATGCATCTCATCACAGTCAGGGAGTTGAGCCATTTATCCTTTTCTCTTTCCAGTTTTGTATCTTTCTTTAAACTTCTACCTTTCCTCTTGAGTACATGTACCCTTTTATCATGCCAGTCAGAGGACTTCCATTGGCATGTCTATTGAGTACAGTAGCTACTGAAGTCACTAGAAAGGGTTTGGCAAGAAGCCCATTTTGCTCTGCGGGGACGTACTTTCTTTGGCCGAATGACAACAGTGGCCAGCCCAGAAGGTGGACTGAAAAGGTTTGGCAAATTGACTCTTACCAACATTTAAAATTTTCCCAGTTGTCCAAGTTAGAGAGATACTCCTGCTGTTCTCACAGCACTGGGAAAGCACTGATGGGATAAAAGTGAGGAAATTTTGGTGTCACACTATGGGATAATAGAGCAACCGTTATCTCTGTGTGTAGGAAAAGTGCTCCTAAGACTTCCAATACCAGCAGGGAAGAAGGGACAGCTGAGATCTTTGCTGTGCACACCTTCTGTCTGCTTCAGCAGAGAGGGCTGCAAACTCAGGAGGGAGCCTTGTTCAGAGTGAAGGTGGAGGGGCCTGTTCTGGGCTGTTGGTGGAAGCTGTGGAAACTGGCATCAGTCCCAGTTAGATGAACAATATGAAACAAAACAAACACAGTGCATCCACACCTGGGTGATACTCAGTTTAGTGGGTTTTGTGCTATACTTGTGCATAGAATTCATATACTCATGTCTGCTTTGCGTTCACCATAGAGAGAGACACTGATTTTGCTTCTTACTGGAAACCTCTGTGCTGTAAAATGATTCTCTTTAGTTCTGTTTCCTAATTTTCCACGCGATTAATAGTTTGTAGAGTAGAGAAATATGATGAGCTACTGTAAAGTATAGTGGACTTTATACCCTCCATTTACTAAAAATAATTTATTCCCCTGACATTAGACCAAAGAAGAAACAGAAAAATCAGAAAAACTCATATTTTTGCAGAAGGGAGGTACTACATTCCTTGAAATGCAGGTAAAAACAAACAATACTTCATTGAAATGCTGTCAGAAAGGATGGCAGTGATTTATTATTTTATTATCTTTTTTCCTTTCCAAGCCCTCCCTTTTTATATTTTTTTAATTAT
>VYZQ01019907.1:86664-113665 GCA_013400655.1 Mystacornis crossleyi
CTTTTTATATTTTTTTAATTATTATTATTATTTCATAAGTTTCAGACAGAGATGTAATCTGGGGACCAAATTCTGAGGAATGGGTCCTCTCCAGAGCTTATGGCTCCCTAATGGAGACTGATTTCTCTGCTAGTTAGAAATCTACTTGCACGGTGCTGTTTGGATGTTGTTTGCGGTTTGCATGCATTTCCAGCATAAACCTCACTGAGAACATTACGGTGAATGGGGCACTTCTGTCACGAGAATGAGTTTCCTTTATATTGTCAAGTGAATTTAGATTATGCTGAGTGATGGTGAACTTTGTATTTTTATTGGTTTTTCTATTAGCCAAGTGTGATAGAGAAGAAGCTGCAGGAAGGAGAATCTGCTGGCACTTTGGTTACTTCTCATCAAATCATTATCCAGAAAACTATCCCATCATCCCTAGAGGTTATTTTTAATTCATTCAATTTTAAACTACATCATATGCTTGGTTAAATAAAGAAGTTATGGTCCTAAAGTCAAATAACTGGATGCTGATTGCATAGTCAAAGCAAATCACATAGCACATTTTGCATGAGAAGGAAAAAAGATGCTGCAATTAAGTTCCATTCAGAATTTTTAGTAGTGTGCTTAGTTTATACAGTTTGCTGTGTTGTGCTTCTCCATTTAAACAATCCCCAAAGGGGTTGATGTTTTTCTAATGAAAACAAGGGAATTCAGTGCAGGCTACAGCTACATACAAATGCATACTATTTTAAAACGTCATTAACAACATGTTTGTAACAACTGGGGTACAGTTGAATAGGCTTATTTGCCCTAATTTTCTAATTTGTTTTTGACTGTAGCTTTGTGAACCACTGCAATATGATTTTTAACCGCAGGTTGATTCCAATCATCATTTTAAATTATGCGCTGACATGCTATCTCACTTCAAACAAATACAGAAATAGTGTGGCAAAAGTAATATTATTGGGTCCACGTTATATGGACCTCTGAAGGGAGAGAATATGCAAAGAAATCATATTTCGCCTAAGGTGATTCTGTTTATTTGCTTGATAACTGCTCTAAGAGGTGCAACGTCAAAAGTTATTATATGCTTTCAGAAGCAGCAGCATGATTTCTTAAAAGTCTTCATACTTTAGTGCTCCTGAAGTACAGATAAACCTTAGATATTCTAATTTAGCTTTTATATCTCAAATATAGGGCACTGAGGATTGGGTTATTATAGACAAAATACCCTCTGAGGTAGCTGATGGTGAATCGGCAAAAAATCTGGCATACAAAGTAGTGACTGTGAGCAGTAAAACTGCATTTCCACCTGAGATATTAAAATCCAGTACCATTCTAACGCAGAGCTTTGAGGACTTGGAAAGTGAAATACAATCCAGTGAGGAGAATAAGCAGAAAATGCTCACCCTAGGAAAGTCCTATGATACCGTATCTGGGAAAATTGTAACCATGACAAGTAAAGCTAAAGAGGGCGAGAAAGCAGTACAGCCTTCAGTAGAAACTTTGCAAAAAATGGAAAGGGAAGTGCAAGAATCTGTGAAAATCGTTCCAGTAGTGGCCAAGTATGAAATCCTCAAGCCTGTCACTGATGAGAAAGCCAGGCGGGGATCCGACGTGCAGAGCACGAGAAGAAAGCTGTCTGACTCTCTGACACCCATAAAGGAAGCAGAATCTCAGTTGCAAAGTCCTGAAGAGGAGAGTTTGAAAAAGACACTAAGGATGGACCAGGATTTGCAGTTACTTGGTACACTGGAAAGCGTACAGCTTGGCAAAGCAGAAAAGCATCCTGGCGGAGAAGCCGTAAAAGCACGGGCGTTTGCCCGGACAGATAAGAGCCTGTCTGAGTGGAGATATTCCAGAGAACAACCATTTACCATTGCTACTGCTCACTATGTTACTGAGTCGTCTGCATCAAAAGTAGTGGTAACAAGTGGCTTTGACTTCATGCCACAATTTAAAGATAAAAGCATGACTTTTTTCTAGGCAATCCCCTCACACCACCCTACCTTTTGGTTCTCTTGCTGCCTGGCTTTATGTTGACAGCAGCCAACCCAGCTTGTTTTTTTTTCTCTCATACTTTGAATCCGTCTCACAGTCTGAAGCAGACATTATATAAGGCTTTCAACCTTTCTGGTTTATGTACTGAAATTTAGTATTGCTGCTGTGGCTTGTTAATTAAAGGGGAAAAAAAAAAGGTTTGCTTGAACCAGCAAAACGCCAATGCTAACAACTACGCTTTGTAACTATTGCTTACTACAGCCATTATGAATTTGCTCTGATTTATTTTCCCATTCTTTTCCTGTTTCCAACCTTTCTGTGCCCCTGCAACCTTCTCTCCTTTTCCTCCGTCTCCGCCTCTGGTTTTGGCAATTAATATGTCTGTGCATATGGGTCTGCCTTTCTTCTGTGTATGACTCTACATTTCTTTGTCTGTTTAGACTAAACAGTCCACCAGTGAAAAAACCTTGGATGGTTCAGATATCTTCACTTTAATAGAGTCTGCCAGAAAACCGACTGAGTTCATAGGAGGGGTTACTTCTACTTCCCATAGCTGGGCTCAGGTGGCTGCTTGATTCCCTCCATCAATGTCATAACCACACACCAATTACTTTTTCTTTTCTATTGTTTCGTGGTTTTTTGCACAATTTAGAACTGTATAACTAATGCATGTATTCATGTGTGTTTTCCTTTGTTACCATGGACCACAACAGAAACTTCACCAAAAAGGGAAAAAAAAACAAACAAACAAAAAAAAACCCAAAACCCAGAAGCCAGGTTTTCTCTCATTTCATTTTATTTTGGTCATTATGCGGGGTGCCATATTTTGCCTTTGTAAAACTCACACAAAAATGAGTTCTTCTGTGAGAACAACACTGACACTGAAATTTCTCTTCGCTTTTAAAAATTTTGATTCTTGCTTTATTTTTCATTTCTACTATACTCGTAACATCCTTAGAACAAAAATCCATGCAATGTGGGAGAAATAACTTGGCAAAATATAATGCCCATTTTTAAAAAATTTATGTTCACAGTACATTAAGCTGGGGAACTACTGCAAATAGTGTTGTCTGCTTCTGATGCTGAGAGTTGTTTCCTCCTTCCCTGCAGAGAATAGACACGACGACGTCTCAGGAGATAACTTCCAGTGACATGAAGCAAGCAGTTCAGCCGGATCAGGACACAGTGCAGAAGGTTGTACAGGAGACTGTAGTTGTCAAGGAGAGACATGGGATGGAGGTGCATGCAGGCGGGGATCCTGCTAAAGTGGCCGGACTTGCGCTGGATGCCCAGGCTGAGGCAGCGTCGGCGGTGGCTGCCGGCATGAAAGGGAAGGAGGGCTCTGCTGGGACTCAGGGGGCGAAGGAGGAAAAAAGGGAGGAGGCTGGGAAAGCCCTAACCAAACAGGAAGGAGTCGCTGCCGCTGCTTCGTGTGAGCAGGCAGAGGAGCACAGAACAGCAGCCCAACTTTCAGAGTCTTTGGAAAGAAAGCCTCATTTTGAGGTAACTTGTTGTTGAATTAGTCGTGTCTGTGCTGAATTGTGAATGTAAGCAATAGTGGGCTAAGTTAATTCCTGACATCAGAAGTAAAGTGTGCTCAGCTTGTATGATTGCATTTTTTACAGCAGGCAGTTTTTGTCTCCTCTTATTTCCTCCTTGCGTGTCACCTGCAAGGCTTGCTGCTGGTTTCCATCATTAGCAAAATGCCATGCATTTTTACTTGAAACTGCTTTTCACGCTACAGAGAAATACCAAATTTCATGGCATTTTAGGCAACAGATAACGAGAACAGCTGGCATTCTGTTTGGAAAAGTCCGTCAAGGATGGCAAAGTTCACATGTCTTCAAAGACAGGAAATAGATTGTCTTTTACATGCTTGGTACAATTATAAATAAGTGTACCATGTCTTAAATAGACCAGGTTCCTTATCTGAGCCCCATTAGTAGAATTTCAAGAGCTGTTTTGTGGAGGGTTTTTTTCCAAGGGCTGACCAGATGACTAAGCCTGGACAGAATTCATTCTCTTGTAATTTTAAGACAATGTAGAATCACAGATTCTCAGAACAGTTGAGGCTGGAAGGGCCCTCTGGAGTTCATCTGCTCCAATCCCCTGTTTAGGCAGGGACATCCAGAGTGAGTTGGTGCCCAGGACCATGTCCAGAGAGCTTCTTCTGAGTATCTTCAAGGAAGGATACTCCACAATCTCCCTGGCCAACCTGTGCCGGTGTTCAGTCACTCTCACAGTGAAAAAGTGTTGCGTGATGTTCAGAGGGAACCTCCTGATTTTCAAGTTGTGACCATTGTCCTTGTAGTGTTTAGAACATTTCAGACTTTGTTTTCGTTAAGTCCAGGGAAGTGCTAAATGTCGCCAGCATTACATACATGAATGTACCGCTGTAATGTAGAGAATTTTCTCCTTTTTTTTTTTTTTTGTTAAATGCAAACAACCTTTTAGTTGTTCTTTCTTTATGAGAAATCCATAAGCTTTGCTAAATGTTCCAATTCCTTCTTTTTTGTTCACGCAGTCGCCAGTTGTGAAGACTGAGACTATCAGTTTCAGTAGTGTTCCCACTGGTGGGGAAACCCTTGAAATTTCAACAAAGGAAGTGCCAGTAGTCCATACAGAAACAAAAACCATTACATACGAGTCTTCTCAGGTAAGAAATTCTGCAAAAAACATGGTCTAATTTAATGTGTCCTTAAGGAACCCATTTCTTCACCCATCTTTAGGTGTATGCTTTAGTGTAAACTTTTCTAAGTTGTTCAAGTATTAAATATTAGCATGAGGAGGATGTACATAAGAATAACTTATCTGAGGATGACTCTCACATCCTGGTGCAGGGCCTTTTGAGTACATTGATGAAACTGCAGATTTAAAAGCGCCGGCTTCTGATTGTGCTTCCAGAGGCAAAGGAGATTCTCTGGATGCATGGAGAAATACTGACTCATGGTCATCCTAATGGCAGTTATCCCCTACCATAAGATACTCACTTTATGAAGAACTTTAGAAATACGGAAGTTTAACAGTCCAGTTCTTGCCTCACTGTGCTCAGGAGCATTTTTTCAGTGACTGGTTTTCTCTTCTGGTTTCTAGGTGGATTGCGGTGCTGACTCTGAACCAGGTGTATTGATGAGTGCACAAACGATCACATCTGAAACCACCAGCACTACAACTACTACACATATCACCAAAGTGAGTCCTCAGTAAAGAGGGGAGCTCTTTTTTCACCGGGGTGTATGCTATCTTAGCTTCAGTTCTACGATACATTTCAAAATAGGGACGCATTCTGATACTCTCTTGACAAAGTCTTGTAAATTTACCATAAATACTTGTCCTTGTTCACCTGTCTTTGGCTATGCTGAGTTGATTAACGCATCATCCAGCAACTTGACAAGAGTCCTAAACCCTTAGGGTATGTCTGTGCAAGCACAAAACCTTTCTGTACAAAGACATTTGATTTAGCTGCCAATACTACCTGGAACTGGGAAGAGTATAACCACATTGGCA
Organism: Mystacornis crossleyi; assembly: GCA_013400655.1. NCBI lineage: Eukaryota > Metazoa > Chordata > Aves > Passeriformes > Timaliidae > Mystacornis > Mystacornis crossleyi. The sequence goes on from VYZQ01019907.1 coordinate 92,161, forward strand.
TCATATGGTAGCCTGGAAGGAATAATTTGTCTGAACATGAGGCTCCATTGACATGACTATGCTTTTCAGCCCTGAGATGTTAGCCCTGCACGGTGTTGAAAGCACGTAGTAAATCTGTATCATGTAGCCATAACAGGACATTCAGTCAGCTCAGGCACCTTGGCTGTGTTTCTGGGTGGTACCCTGAGGAACTTGCCCACAGCCAGACCAAAAGCTCATATCTGAACAGACAAATGATGTTGTGTCTTCCAGGTTCCAAGGTAGCATTTAAATAACAGCTCCTCCCTAAGCAGAAACCCTCTTAGTACGGCCGCAGCTCTCCTGCCAAAATTCACTGAGGACAGGATTTCATCTTTCTGCAGTGAAGCTCACCCATTAGTAGATGAGCTATACAAAGGCCACACCACCCTGTATGCTGTTCTGAAGCAAGCAGTTGGACTTAAATAGGTCTGAATATGAGCTGTCTGTATTCCCATTCTGTTCTTCATAGGACAAATTTGCCATATTTGACGTACAAACATCTCTCTTGATCATGTGCAGATTAACTAGAATCATAAAATTACTTGCATTGGAAGGACCTCTGGAGGTCATGAGTCCATTCAGAGCACTCAGGCCAACTCCAGACCTGCTCACTTGCAGTCCAGGGTAGTCTCCTCTGCACAAGCTGTTTGAGCCATTTCAGTCCAGTCATGAGAGGGTTCCTGCAGTGATCATTCTGGGGATGAGTAGCAGCACTCTAAAGTAAGTTACTGACATGCTTTTGTCCCTCCCATCTAGACTGTGAAAGGGGGCATCTCAGAGACAAGAATTGAGAAACGAATAGTCATCACAGGAGATGCAGATATTGATCATGATCAGGTAAAATCTACAAACTGCTAAAAAGACTGCCAAAGAGAACATTTCTAAACATTGCTTTGACAGATATTATTCATACTGCCATGCCTTAAATTAAGCTGGAATAGTAGTTAAATCAGTGATGGTATATTTCATATTTTAATCATTTTCCTCATTTGTAAATTGTGTAATATGTCATAATTCTCTCCACCTTGCTACTGATCATGCATGTTCCACCTCCTTTTTGTTTTTGCCCTTCTGTGGTTTCCTTGGGATAGGCGCTGGCTCAGGCAATTAAAGAAGCCAAAGAGCAGCACCCTGACATGTCAGTGACCAAAGTAGTGGTACATAAAGAGACAGAAATCACACCAGAAGATGGGGAGGATTGACCACAGGTAAGAGGACCAGATGATTTTCCTAGGCATTTACTGGGCTGGCATGTTGCAGATGTTGTTTTCCTACCATATTTCACCTTTAACTCTTCACTTTCTCTCACTGGCATTTTCAAGTTGCTGGTTATCAGTTCTGATATTTGAAAGTAAACCGCATTCGGCTCTAGACATCTGTCTTCATTAAACAGTGCCAGCTGGAGAAAGAGAAACTACTCATTTGCTTTCGTTGGCTCTCTGAAAAGGCCTCATTGTCCATGCTTTGTTATAGTCTAATTTTCTACTTCTGATGTCATAAAAAACAGTTGTCTGCTTTTGTGTCATTTAAGAACAAAAATAATTTGTTCTTAAAGGTGTGCATTTTGGTTTAAAAATGCCAAGGAAAAAACCTACAGCGGCTTTTCAAATGTCCTGTGCAGATACGTTACAAGTTATGCTTTAATTCCCGATTTGCAAGATATGGTCCAACTTGCTTTTAAATGCAGTCAATTAGTTTGTCGGTATTTGGGTGTCTTGGCTTTCTTGTACTTGAAAGAACATTTTATGTTTTAAAGCAGCATTGTTTATCAGGATGAGATGATAATGCAGCTTTCCTTGCGTCAAGCTTTTCCTCAGTAAAGGCATGCTCTCTAGTAGTGGCTGGCTAAACAGACGTCTTAATATTTCTATATTTATTCTGTGTGCAGAAACATGTCATGTATACTAACCTGCTATGCAAAAGCTCTTAGTGCCAGCACCATTGCACAAATTGCTTTGAATGCTGTATGCGGAAGGGGAAGAAAAAGCTGCTCGTCGGATTTGTTGAATCGATAGCAGCATTTTATTCTTAAAACAATATGTATTCCCTAGCACTTGGTGTAAGTAACAGAGTATAATGCACACCACCTTTTGAAGCTCTTTGGCTCTCCTGCTTTTGGATATACAGACCCTAAAGAAAACTGAATTTCAGTGTCAGTTATTTATTTGGAAGATGGAACCAGTCACTAAGGAGTGAGTAGCTGTGATTCCTGTGGTCTTCTCCTAATTGTTTCGGAGACAGCTCAATGTGGCTTGCTTAAAAGTCTATTGATGTCACTAATTTGTTCCATTGGCGTCAGTGGACTTTGGATTTTGTCCAAGTTGCTTATACTGGGATGATGCCATTTTCAAATAGCTTTTCTTATATGAACAAATTGACAAAATCTCTTTTGCAAGAGAGTAGTTTCTTTGAATAACTAACTCAGTTCTCTTTTCTGCAGGAGTAACCTAGAATGCATATGAATCCAGACATGCATACCAGTAGGAATACGAGAGCCTATACGGAGTCTCAGTTCCAACCTGACTGACTTGTATCTGTCTATGGAAAATTTCAGTACAGAAGAATTGATCTTGACCGTTAATAAAGAAACTGGCAGAGATACCTTCCCATAGAAAGCAATCTGAATCAGCAGCAGTTAAACAATATTGAATGAAGCAACAATAAAATTACAGAAAAGCAGCATTTTTAATTTTCTTAAAATGTCTAAGTTTTCAGCTTTACCTGCACGTTCATAAACAATATAAACAGTGATCTCATGTAACACATAAACAGTTCATGCCTTTCACAGTTTCTGAAAGTATAACAAATTAAAATTTGTTAGGTGGCAAGCCTTTTGTTTACGGATATTGTAAATGAAGATTACCCCCAAAATGCTAGAAGCTGTATAGGTACTGTGTATAATGTTTTACCACACATTAGATGTGCCAATAACACAGTTTATTCAGTAAACAACTTGAATCCTATATTTGTTTCATCTGGTTTTATTACTGCCCGATAAACGATGATGAATCTTTACTCTTATCAAAACATTTAAATGCTTACAAAGTGTGCTTTGTATACCTGACTGAATACCTTATGAGGTAGTAATGATTTTAGTATATTAACTTTAATGATTTTTGTCAGCATTGTTCAGAGTCAGCTGCCAGTCACCCTTCACAGATCCTAACCTTGTAAATTATATGTAGTTATTTTGGAGAAAAAGAAAAAAAATCTGTATTTTACTTAGTTTGCAGCTTTAGAAAATTATTAATCTGAAATAACCGTGATGGTTTTCTATTGATTTCCCTTTTGTTCTCAGAGGAAAAAAAAAAAAATCTGTTTTGAGAATCTGGTCAGCATTTACTATCTAGTTGAGTCAAGCCTTAACCTGTACAGAACGTCCACTGAAAACTTGTTAGTGTCCAGCTCTAATACCTACGGAAGGGATAGCATCCATTACACTGTCAGCTGCATCACAACACATGGTGAATGTATGTTTCTGCATAGTGAAATAAAAGTAGTAAATGCATCCGAAATTGTATTGTTCTGTGTCTAAAAGCACCTAGTGGTTTTTAATATTCAAAACATCAAAATGTTACGTTTGTAAGACACCACAGGTTTTGCTCATGTGCACAGTAGTTGTGTTTTGTCTTTAGTGGCTGACACTGCACTGTGCAGACAGTGGGAGTTAGCGGAGAATCCAAAGGGATGACAATGTTCACCTTTGGGCATATGATGTTTGCAAAGGAAAAGGACTGTTTGGTTCCTTCTGTTTTCTCTGGTTGTGTAACATTTCACCGAAGCTAAATGAAGAATTTTGTCGTTGCTTAGAAAGTAAAGGCCAGTAGCGCTTGATCCAGATCCACGCTTTTTTTTGTATTTTTGCTCTGAAACATGGATAAAATTCTCTTTAAACAGTATTACTTATTGGTTCCAAAATTTTTTTTTTTTTTTGCTCCTTTGCCACATCTCACTGACACTCCCCTGGTAGTTTAAAAAAAAATTGTAACAATTAGTTCACCCTTCAATCTGTATTTCCTTGCAGGATTGAAAGACAATGGGTACAAGCAGACTTTTCAGGACATAAAGGGCCAAATTTGCCCGTCGTTGTTTACACGGGGCTCCCTCCCATTGAAGTCAATGGATTTGCCTTCAGTGGAGAGCAGGATTTGACCCAGTGACTTGTTAATAAATGTTTATTTTCATAATTTAGAAAAAAAATAGTATATATAGAGAGAATAACCTGTAGATAATAATTAAAAGTAATATCCCAAGGCTTTTAAAGCTTTGCCCTTAGTGTCCAAAACATCTTCCTCCCACCAGCCATTCGTCATGCCTTTAAATCCAGAGTGCTGATGATGTAACCCCTCCCCGCACCGCCGTCATTGTTACCTCTCGCCTACCGACCGACACAAAGCTGACGGTCTCTTGTGACCTTTGATGGCCCTCTCCTCCACCTGCTAGTCCAAGACCATCTCTGTTCTCATCCCCCTGAGTGACAGTAGGCTCAGCTCTCTGGCGCTGCTGGTGCCCAGCAGCAGCCAGGGGTGGAGGAGGTCCTCACCCTGTCTCCGCCGATGGCACACCAGGTCCTCACTACTGCATCAGGAGTTTAAAAATAGACTCTGAAGCCATATTGATCCTCCCTCAGGTGCCCCTCATGTTGTCGGCTAAGAAACAGAATTGTATTACCTCAGAGAGACACGAGGCGATCACACAGCCTTCTCTCCAGAGTTAGCATTATATTTTAGCATGGCTTGAGGAGATTGTACTCTGGTGATCCTGCACAGTATGTACGCTGTCTAAAGATATTGTATTGTAAGAAGTTAGTCTCCTTGGAAAGGACACTCACCACTAAGATACAGCCTAAGCGCATATAAACTATGAGGAGATGAGAGCGGACAGGCAAGGGCATCTCAGTGCCACTGTTGGTAGCAGACCCTTGTTTGGGGGATGGTTCCTGGAAGTGATAGCTTTGATTTTTGTAAGAAACTGTTTCTTGGGTTGTCTGCCAAATGCTGTGCCACATGAAATAAAGAGCACCTGCCTGTTTCTACCAACCATCTTTTGTCTCTGTCTCTTCTCATTTATTGTTGGTTTTTGTCTGGCTTCTTGACATAAACCAGCCTAGAAAACAAACCATTAGATAGTGCATTATTTGTGGGCAGCATTGCCAACACAGACACAAGCATGGGAGACAGCCTTACTTGCTACAGCTGGAATCCCAGCTTCAATCCTGAGAGAACTGGCTGCTCTGCACCATTGTGGTAAGGGCTTTGCACACCGGGCAAGAATGGGCATAGCAAGTGATCACACCAATCCTGACCATTACACATATAGAAAGAGTGAATACATCACATTGACATTTTTAAAGCCTGCTTGGAATCCCTTAACATTTATCCCTCTCATATTTTTTAAGGCTGTCTCATCACAAATGGCAAGTAATGGTGTTTCTGTGCTCAAGCAATTATAAAAAAAATTTCATGAGCTTGTAAGTCCATATACTAGATCAAAGCAAAGGTTTAACAGCTTAGCCTTATTTCTTCCCAGAGCAGATTTAGGGAGCTAGTGAGACGATGTGCTTCATCTGTACAACAATTTGTATCTGCTAAAATGATAGTTCCTCATAAATGGTTCTTCATGGCATATAAATTGGACATTGAGTCCAGGCTCCAGTTTGGCAATCACTCTGGCAAGTTTCTTGCCTTACACCAAAATAGTTCTGTCAGTTAAGATCAGAAAGGCCATCTTCAGGCTTCACCTTTACATCTTCCCTCTTCACAGGTAATAATGATGAGATAAAGAAATGCACTCCTCTTTTTTATATTGGAACAATAGTGGTTGAGATTCTGCAGAACTAAGAATCAAATCATTATTTTTAATAATGTTTCGCAGTTATTAAAAGTTTGTGACATGCCTGAGGCAATGCTGAGATCTCCTGCAGTCCTATATAGATCCCAAGGTACAGTGGTGGTTTGAGGTACTACGGATGGACTATGGGTGGACAAGTGGATGGCTATGAGAAATAATAACTCCATTGCTTATGTTATTTTTAAAGAAAGAAAATTAAGCACTTTTCTTAAATCTATAGATTCCAAAGGCTGTATCAGTCCTACACTGCAAATAGTGGGTTGCCATGTCTTTTGTCACTAGTTTTATGCCACATCAGCAAAGAGTCTGTCCGTAGTTGCTCCAATCCCTCAGAGCAACACAAAATACCAGCCTTCCTAATAAAAACTTGGTTATGCCCAAAAAGACTGTTATTACTTATACATCTTTTAGATCCATCTCAAGGATTTACATATAAATAAACAGTGGGGCATGTTGTTGTTAGTTTTTATATGAAAATATATTCCACAAGTTTCTGTATTCACTAACTGTAACCAGATTATTCCATTACCTTGGAATACTGTTAGCCCCTGTTCAGACTGTACATTACTCTGGTTTATGCCATTTTATTTCACCTCCACCCTTTTCTCTGACTCCTATTCAACATCAGTCCTGCTCTTCAGCTAGAACTAATGCTTCCTGTAAAGACTCCTGAAGCAGAATTTCAAAAATCCTTCTTTAAAGGGAAACCAATATGCTCAAATTACACAAAAAAGTCAGTCAACTTTCTTTCATCATCTCATGTTCCCAAATTCAGCTATAACCTCCATAAATCAGTGACCTCACCCTTGCAGCTGAAACGACCATCACTCACTGTAAGTAGTATTAATGGCCTGTCTTTGAGCATGACTACGGTGACATAAAGGGGAAAAGAAAAATGGGAAAGAGTTCTGACACTTGAAATTGTTTTCATTTTTAAATACATTAGATTTTTATCTCTGCAGACGACCAGCTCTACTTTCTCCAGTACAAAACTTAAATTAAGAACCTTTTATTCTTGAGTGGGTGGGGGTTTTTTTGTCGAGAGTTTACTAGGAATTTCTTTTCTAATTTTTAGAACTATCTTTGGTGTCTGCTGTGGTGAGGTGTACTATGACACTTAACTTCTGTGCACAAACAAAGCTTGGGAATTGTCAACTAACGGGAACTGCAAAAAAGCAGATCCCAGCACTTGAGCAGCTTTGGAGATGCCTGAATTACAACACAGAGGGTGTGTTTCCACACAAGCCTTACCTTACAGTGCACGTGTAAAGTATTGGGCATGTGTTATTTGGTGGATAATCCTGGGTGGCTGTAGTGTAGAAGACACAAGATTAAACGAAGCACATTAAAGGGCTCAGGGAAGGGTGTATCATAAATTGTACAACAATGCAAAGGAAAAGAAAAGGCAATATATCTGAGTATACAAAGCAAATAATTAAGAACCTTCAAAGCCTTTTCCAGTAGGAACAGTCCAGCTAATATAATGCTTCCTTAAATCAAGAGTGTTAGTAGCCCAGATGTCCTTTCTCAGTGGATTAGGAGGCTGTTTCTCAGACATACTGGTTTTCTGGCCAAACAGTTGATGGATTTGGCATATGGAAGCTGCTAAAGGCATTTATATTCCTGTTGTCCAATGTCCAATCAATATACAACTTAGATAAATGTGAATCATTTATAGCCACAGAGGTGGTGACAGTTTAACCACTCATCTTTAGACCTCCTAAATCCTAAATTACCAGACTAACACACAGATTTCCACAGAACATTATTTGTTCTAAGAGTACTTTGATGAAATTATCTTTGAATATTCATTAAACAATGGATTTTTGTTTTGGTTTGTTTCTTTCCACTCAAAATGCCATCCAGTGATTGACATGTAACAAGAATTTTTTCCTGCAATCACATGAGATGTCAATACAGGTGCTTTTTGTAGCATTATTCTATAAAAGAAAACACCATGAAAATACTACAACATGTGGCCTGATATCACAGAAATAAAGGACTGTCTTGAATACCTGTGTGATGTGGTTCTTGTGATGAGGAGACTTCTGCAGACTCTGTGAAGACAGTCTGTAATAGTTATCCCACCACTTCCCAGTTTTTTTAATTCTTTTTGTCCCTTCTTGCTTGCTTTCATGTTCTTCAACTTGACCCATCTGTGTTTGATCTGTTAGGCTTCTCTCTGTATGTTCTCTCCTTCCAACTTTTCTCTCAGCTTTTAAGCAGACTGCATCTGCTGCTTCTCTTTCTATTCATTTTGCTGTTACATCTTATCACACCTATCAACCTTCTTTGAAATCTTGCTAATTCTCTGTCCTGCAGTCTTCCCCACTCATCCGTAACCATTTCAACTCCCACAATGATGATACATCCAACCCTTAAGTGCGTATTTCTTTGCTTTCATATCTCTCTCCAAATTTCAGTCTCGGTTCATTCTTCTCATCACTGGTGTCTTTCTCATGAGTGATTTTATCAAGCAGTACTCTCTTTGATTTTTTTTTTAATAGTCACTTTCTCCCTCTTCAGCCTTCATCTGATCTCTTTCAGCATTTGCCCATTTTCTCTCACACTGACACTTGGACCTTTCATGTTTTCTGGTCCATTAGCTTTGATGAGTTGTCATCTGCTTTCAGACCTTTGAAACCCCATCCCTACTTTCTCTGCTCCTCTTTCTGACCCGTCATTGAAAAGCATGCATGATGGAAATGCTGTAGATAGTTTGCCTTCAGTAAAATAAACATTATTTTCTCTAACAATATTAAACTACACTCTCCTATTTAAGTAAATCCCCCCCAAGCAGATAATCTATCTACTGCCTGTTGCTTCTACTTCTTTCTGCATGGGCTCCTGCCCATACCTTCCAAGGAGAGCATATTTAAGATGCAGAATTAACAAGCAGAATGACTATTACCAGCCTCTCTACTTCCTCTTCCTTCTCAACTTGCCCTTTTCACAGATGTAGAGGTATTTTTTCTACTTTAACTCCCGACACCCTCAAGACATCCTCACAATTGCATCCCGCGGGATCTTTCTCCTCACTAGAGCTTTATTTCCTAAATTTTTAGTTCCTCTCATGGTAAAAGTGTCTGCTCTGGTCCCCACCAAGTCTCAATTTCACATCCAGGATCATGTTATTGACATGATCTAGAGCTGCTCTGTCTCATTCTGGAGGCCAGCCTGTTTTCCCACAAGAGATAGCAGAGCAGCTCTTCTCCAGGCTCAGTCTCAGGACCAGTACTTTTCTTTTGCCCTCAAGGACTTGCCCTCTCCGTAGACACATACCTCACTTTTCTATCTCAATCCTGTCCTCCTCTCTGTGCTCACTTAAGTCCTTCTGACTCTATCCACTCTTTTAGCAAAGGCCCTACTTCTTTCACTCCACTTTTCTGTGGAAATCTTTGGAGCTCATGGTTTGCATCCAGTATTCCTTTACACTACCTTGCTGTGATCTTCCCCAGGAATGTGGACTCAGCCAGCTCATGTTTCTGTCCAACTCATTGAAAGTAACATTAGTATTGCTTCTCCTCAAGAAATTTGTGTTTATTTACAGCTGCAGCAGTGTTTAGTAGAAACAGCTCTGTCGTTTGTGTTACCACATTAGGACTTCTGTCTGAAGGCAAAATGGAGACACCCTCAGGAAATGTGATATTTGTTAGTGTATGAGAATAAAGAGGTAGCATCATTGCTATGTTAACACCTAAACTGTTCTGGAATAAACAGCCAGTTTTATTTCCACTGATAAAAATGCNACATTAGTATTGCTTCTCCTCAAGAAATTTGTGTTTATTTACAGCTGCAGCAGTGTTTAGTAGAAACAGCTCTGTCGTTTGTGTTACCACATTAGGACTTCTGTCTGAAGGGAAAAATGGAGACACCCTCAGGAAATGTGATATTTTGTTAGTGTATGAGAATAAAGAGGTAGCATCATTGCTATGTTAACACCTAAATTGTTCTGGAATAAACAGCCAGTTTTATTTCCACTGATAAAAATGCCCATGATCAAATGAGCATCTTCGCTGTTGCCCAGAACTGTAGTCTCTGAACTGGATCTAGTTTCTACCTGATCTGCTCAGAGCAAGGGCTGAGAAATGGGACTATCTCCTCCCATTCTAGTATACATGACCCTTACACAAACCTTAGGAATACCATGAAATGTTTTGATCCATGTAAGGCAGGCTGCTGTGACACAGCCTGAGCAAGTCAGGTATCAACTCACTGATTACGCACATCGGTGCATTTGTACTGAAATGATGCATCAACAGTATTTATTCAGTCACACTACTAAGCTCTCCTTCAGTGCATTTAATGCTGCAGGAGGAAGATGACATAGCAGAAGAGAGGCAGGCAAAGCATAGGCTCTGCCACAGCCTTGTGGGTGACAGAAACCTTGGCTGGCACCCTGCATGTTCCATCTGTGTTGCCAAGTACATCAGTCACCCCAGCAATTAAAGCTAATGGATGTTGTGACAACAGTAGGCCTAGTTGGCTCCCTACCCAAATTTTATCATTATATGCCCTTGTTTTTCCAGAAATATATGTACAATGTGGGAAGCTGATTCCAGTTTCTCCAGTGAAGTATGTTAACCTCCTATTGACAACCCTCTAGTGTCAAGAAAGCCACCTGGTGCTGTGGCCAGCCAAACCCCATTGCTCTATTGATTTGGAAAAAGTGTTTTTTTATCAAAGGAAAACTAATTTGGCCAAAACTAAAAACCTGCCTTTCACAGTCATGTGAAAAGATCCAACCAACAGCCTTAACAAAATTCCATCAAAAGCATCGGTATTGTTGACATGTTATGGTGGCAAAATCAGTTCCATCACTATGTATGATGGAACTTATTTTTGAGCCTGCGGAAGATGATGTGACCGAAATACAAGGTAGTTGGTAATAGTTCAGGATTAAGAAAGCTGCATCTTATGCCCAAGTCTCAGTAAAAAACTTTGCTGTCATGTCAAACTCTGTGCTGTGTCTACAGCACTCATTTTGTACTTCTTTATGGCAAAAACAATGGTGGCAGAGGGGAAGAAAAATCTCGTGGCTGCTATAGCGGGTTCAGTTTGAAACCGGGCAGAAACATCAATTAAGTGTAGTGGTTTAGCTCACATTTTTTATCATCTGTGAGATAAGAATTAGAAGGAATGCAAAGCAGGGTCCAAACTTTAAAGAATATGAAGAAGTTTATTACTAACAGAATTAAAAGTAAAAATAAATAATAAGGAATTAAAACAAACCCCCCTTTTATCCTCCAGCACCTCCCCTTTTTACTCAGCTCGCACAAAGGATAACAAACTATAATTTTAGTCAGTATTACAGTTCTTAAAAGTCCCCTACTTTTTAAGGAAAAAAAGGTTTTCTTTTCTTCATGTGGTTTCCAAACTGCTGAAAGGGCAACAGACCTGCCCAGAAATTCTGCTGCCATGAAAAACATCTCTCCCATGAATCTTGCAGTCTTCCCACAACTGCCAACATGGGCCACACATGGGGTGTTCTTTTTTTAAGGGTAAGCAAATTCTAGTTTAAAAGCAACTGCTCTCTTCTTCACAAAATCTCTAAAAGTCTCTTATAGCTCCGAGGTGACCTGGCATGGTCACATTTCTTTTTCCCACAGGCTGCACACAAAATTCTCATCCCCCCCCATGTCTTTAAGTGGATTAAAGAGAAAAAGAACAGTTTGTGATATTACACATTTTTTTACCATGGCCAGCAAAAAACATTTTTAAGCTTTGCACTGGGCGCAACTCAGCCCTCTTTTCCCGTCGCCATCTTCAGCTCCATCTCCCGTGACTTACTTTCTCTTTCCCTCTGACCTTGAAGTCACCATGATTTTCTTCTGGCTTTATGTGGGAGAAAAAGCCTCTTCCCATTTATGCTGCTGGTTCCTCAGCTCGACTCTAGCTACGCTGGTTGCAGAAAGCTCTATCAGCTCCCACCAGGTCGCCGCAGGGCCGCGTGGAGTGGGGAGGGAGGCTCTTCTCCAGTCCTTAGGAGCCATGCCAGGTGGTATCGGCTATACAGCACCTTAATGGTTGTTTCTTAGCTGCCTGCGGCTCCGAGAGGGTTCTCCTGCAGCTACCCGGGGCCGTGCCCTGGTGCTGGGGGAAGGAAGGCCTGGGCCCACTCCAAGAGACGGAGCCTGGGGCCCATTCCTCCCCCTCCCTGCCCCCCCCCCCAACATTGGAGGCTCGAACACCAAGAGGGAAGTTCCCACATCTCCACGTGGTTTAAATATGTAAATTTCAAGAAGCGTTATTGGTCTAAATGACTGTCCATCAACTCAGGTTCAAACCACCACACCCGTANCTCATCAGAGAACTATCATGTGGGAAAAAGAAAACCTCCAGGTATGTGTAAGTAAAATAAGGGAGTAGTGTTGCAGCACATGGTGATATAGAACAACCAATAGCTATGTGGATTTTGTGAAAATCTTGGGGTTTTTTAGTTAGGAAAATGAGGTAGGGCAGACAGTGCTAATGCAGGACTTCTGTAGAGGGAACACAGCCTATTTGGCTAAGTGATGCTTGGTAAAAAAATAAATCAGACAAAATGTACCACAGGTGTAACAGAAAGTTCAGATATGCAAGACAACATATCTCTCCTGTTAGCATGTATCCTGTAAAATGTACTCTTAGTGTTCATTGCAGTCATAAATTACTAGCATTGTGTCTCCAAAAGGAGTAAAAATAGTGATGGATTAATATCCATCCACCCTCCAAAACAAGCATATTTCACCTTTACATGCTGTTATTTTAAAATCTTGATGAACAGAGATAAGAATAGAAAAGGCCATCCCCATAATGTTTCTAACTTTCACAGCATGCCTTCAATGTATATAACACTAAACTGTATCTCTAATCATGACTTTAGACACCAACAACTGTCTTGCTATTTTATGATATTTTTAATGCGTGACAGGGAGAAACTAGGGAAAAGAGTCAATACCCAGTGCCTGCACAGCTCCAGTTGTGGGTAAAGATACTGCTGATGGCTCAGTCATGAGCAAAAATTTCAAGGGATTTCATTATGCAGTAATATTTGCATTTGTATTTTCCCCTTTATAAACAGGCATGAAACTACAAATTGTGTGAACAAGCTTGAAGTATTTCAACACTAAACCAATAATATCTCTGTACCTACATGAAATTATGCAAAGCAGCTATTGCTGAGACTCCCAAGTGATCTGATTTCAGCTGTACATAATTTGATAATGATGTTCACCTTAAATTATCTGTTTGGTCAAAGAAGACTTGCGTGCTCAGCTACTCTGGCAAATAGATTTGTTATAAGTCAATTGGTAAAGCTTTTGTCGAAATTGATGCACACTGTGTTGGCACCAGCAATTAAAACTCACTCACCTCTGGCACTTTTTAGCTGCTGGAGAGAAAAATAATGATCTTTTGAGATACTAGACTAGCAGGTCTAGTATCTAAGACCTGCTGATACAGATGTATCTGCATCCATTTCTCTCTCAGAGGAAGAAAAAATAAACAAAGACAGCAGAATTTCTCTCTTGATTCTCTTGGGAATACATGGATAGATAGCAGTGATAATCCCATGCAGGCTTTGCTTCTGACAGGGCAAGCCTTTGTCCTCAGAAGATGTGGTATTTGAGAGCATTGGATCTGATGGTGTCTTTTGGACCAGATGGTGTCTTTTGGACCTGATGGTGTCTTTTCTAGCTGGTTTTCAGAAGTCTCCTCACCAGCCTTTCCTGCCTAGTTACGTTTTAACTAATGTAGAACTGCGTAGGGGAGACCTGCCTCTCCTGGTTCTGCTTCTGCTTTCTATATCCCTCCCAGGTGTTCTGCAGTGTTTCTCACTGTTATGCACTATGGGCCCCTTGGTTCTCATCACCTACTGTCATCCTTCTCCTAAAAAAGCTTTTGGCTTCATCTTGGTCATTTCTCTCTGGGAGGAAGTCACAGCCACACGTTCATGGCTTCATGTTGAGCTTTATTGTCATCTTCTTGGTAAAAGAAGACAGTGACACAAGTCACAAGATCTGAAGATCTGACTATACCAGTCTTTTGGATTCAACTTACAAATACAATATCCCTACTACCTTGATGACAGAAATTTTCATAGGTATCCATATCCATGCAAGGTTGCTGGGAATCTTCCCTCATGCCTGCTTGCTTGTCAACCAATACCTACAGCCTGCTCAGAGCCTGCTCTGACAGCAGTCAGGGCTAGTATCTTTCCACATTATAAACACCCATGTACTGGGTTCCAGTCCTTTTTGTGGTATGACTGAGCATTAGTATTTCTGTTAGCAGAACAGAAGTGTGTAAAATAGCTACCTAAAGAGAAGTTGAAACCCATAAAATGAAACATCTTTCTCTACTATTGTCTATTTCTATTTTTATCAAATGATAGCTTCAATATGTCTATACCCATTTATCAACAACTATTCCTTATATGTTCCTCACAAATTCATAGTTTTCTAAACCCTGCTGCTATGGCTGATGAGCAGAAGTTCAAAAATGCAGCGTGTATTAGTATTATTGCCATCAGAAAACAATTGTCAGTCTGTATTCAATATATACCATTGCAATTATTAATGTATAATTAATCTCATGGCTGAAGAAGAATAAGTTGAATATTTCCTTCAATATCCTTAACAGGAACTTCTTTTAGACTGAGCTTAGTCATTTGGTGTGCAGAAACAGACACCTCTCTCAAATTCACATGAAAGTAGCTTCAAGAGTGAGAAGTATGTGCCCGGCTTCAACACAGCAAAGGTGAAAAGAAGGTCAGTATCTTTCCTCAGACAGTTTGTATTTTTGCTTCACTGGCACAGACACGCCCATCCACTTCACAACAGCAATCTGGTGTCATTCAGAGAGATTCCTCCACAAGCCCATTTTGTATGTTATGCTGGTCATCAGCATGGCTTGTCGAGATCTTGCCTTTGCAGATGATAGGACAACCAGAACATTAACAGCAATTCCTTCACTTCTCCTTTCTCTTTATGTTTGAAATAAAATTATCAGGTAGTTCTCAGATCAACCTTAGCAAACAACAGGAAAACCTGTTATTTTGATTTGATATTATTTTCTGTATCTTTGTTCCAATGCAAGTACAAATGAATTAGGCATAGCAGTGGCAGTGGGAAGGCACAGCTTCAAACGTATGAGAGGAAATCTCACTGGGAGATGTTGCTGAGACATGGAAATGTGTAATGTGGGTATTAAGGAATGCATATTCCTTTCTAGAGGGCGTATTCCTTTCTACAATGCCAGACAGGAAAAGAGTTGTGACAGACCTAGACGGAAATAAAGCATCTGCCTGTATCACACAGGTAAACATAAATATTTGTGTCTAATGAGAGATTTAATATGGAAAAGAAGGTCTGTATACCCCGAGGTCTAAGAGTCAAAATAACCCAAAGAGATGGGTCTGAAGGATGTAACCCTAAAAGAAGGCTGTAGCAAACAACAGATGTCTGGCAGATTTACCAGGTTGTACTGAAAGCAGGAGAAGTAATTTGGAACTGAAAATTTACTATATGTTTGCACTCTGAGAGCCAAACTTTTGAACAGTACTCGTTAGATATGTTACTTTTGTTATTAAAAGAGTTGGAGGCTGACTTGAAGCCAGATGAGAAAAGAGGAAAGAATTCTGCTGTGGCAAGTTTTGTTGGGGCAGCAAACAGAACTCTGCAAGGTCTTCCCATTTCTAGATACAACCTTTTGGGGGTTTAGTAAAATTTATACAGAATGTATACATTCCACTGTTAGCAGGAACTGCAGCTGTCTCTTGAAGCCCCCTTGCCCTTTAAAACCATATGTTTCCAAATGTTTCAGGAAACTGTGTAGTATTTCTTTGAAGCATGCTCTTGCCTCAGAATGTTACTTCAGAAGACCAATATTCCTTTAAACAGGATTTTTCCACTCAATATCTGGCAGTAACCCAAAGCAAATCACTAGACATACAGTATCAGAGCATCCTCATATTACAGCAATGAAAACCAAGGCCTATGAACACCACAGATATTTGAGGGCCTGAACTGGTGAGGTTTATTTCACCACATGAAGGTAATTCATGAGGCAAATATGCTTTAACTTTGTTAATATTATTTTTCTTCCATGGAAAACTGTAAATACACAATCTAGAAGCTCCTGACCAGGCCTCTAGGTTTAAGCCAGTGTATTGAACACAAATTATATATCTGACATGATGTTTGCTGACTTATTCCACACTGACACACTGCAAAAAGAGAGAAAGTAATCACAATTAAGTTCATCATCAGTATAGTATATGGTTTGTTTTACTATACTGTCTTGAACACCCAGTCATGGTCCAGGGCTTCATTTTGCAAGATACACATACAGAACAAGAATGTGGATTCTTCCACCAAACAGCTTACAGGCAATGCAAGAGAGGACTGGGTGAAGACACCTAGGTGAATAGAAAGGGATTTGAGGGATAAAGGATCCCACTGGACATGGCTTGTCTACTACGAAGAGTTTTGAAAGGGGAATTTTTAGGCAGGACACCAGAAATACTTTATTCGTGTTTATAGAGAATTTTCAGAACAAACTCAATATAGTCCCACAATGACTGAGAGAAAACCTAAGGTAAACTAAGAGAAATTAAGATGCGGATTTTGATGGCTGGACTAGTAACAGGACATGACTGTGGGGGCCAATGAGGCAAGAAACTGAACTGTACCAAGGTGGAATGGAGACAAAGATCACAGAGAGTTTTATTCAGGGAAGACACAAACTTGATAATCATCGTCGTGGGGCGTTTTTAGAAAAGCTTATAAGGATGAGGAAATGGGCAGTTATAGTCACCCATCAACAAGAAGGTCTGAGCATGAGGGGCCTTGAGAAGAGGAGAAAGACATTCAACAGAGAACAGTAAGTCAAAGACAGTGCTCTATAGGATCCATATACCAGGTATCCAGGAGAAAATAAGAGAAGGGTCAGGTGAGATCAAGTGCTGTGAAAGTCAGAGAGGGTGCGAGTATTTGAAAGTAAGAAGACTGGAAAGTAAAAGCTGTCGCATCCTCTCTCTGGTCTTTCTGGACTAGCGATCTTATGAGAGGGAAAAGGCACCCAAGTCTCACTTGAGTTACTGCTTATGTGAAACTCCTGTGAGCAACATAATGTATGTTCAGTAAAAGCAAAGTAATTAGCTGAGCAGAATTCACGGCTAAATTGCTCCTGCAAAACAAGCAAGCAGAAAAGTTTTAACAGCATGTTAGGGAACTGCAACAGAATATTGCTGAATAAAAGCAGCCTGCAATGCCTAAGGCTGTTATGACATATTTAGCCTCTGTACTGATAATACATAATCCTGTGGATCTTTAACTGTCACAGCAAAACATCCAAATATATATAGTACTGTTAGCACTTAGTGTAGCAGGCTAATAGACAACATACCGATCCAAAGCTCTAACAGATGCTCTGACTTGTGTGGTGCATGAAATACTTAAATATTGTGATCATTAGCAGCCTCTTCTTGAGTACCATACACAGTCTTGGCCACCACGATTTGAAAAAGACATAAAGCTATCAGGGCATATCCAAAGGAGGGCCTTGTGGTGGTGGAAGCTGGTGAAGAATCTGGAGGGGAAGCCTCATGAGGAGCAGCTGAAGTCACTTGGTTTGTTCAGCCTAGAGGAGACTGATGGGAGACCTCACTGCAGTCTACAACATCTCACAAGGGGAAGCAGAGGGACAGGTTCTTCACTGAGAGAGTGTTTGAACACTGGAACAGGCTCCCCAGAGAAGTGGTCACAGCACCAAGCCTGACAGAGTTCAAGAAGCATTTGAACAATGCTCTCAGGCACATGGTGTGATTTTTGGGGTTTCCTGTGCAGGGCCAGGAGTTGGTCTCAATTATGTCTGTGTGTCCCTTTCCACTCAAGATATTCTGTGATTCTAATATTCTGTGATTAACTTACCAAGCTGTATGTGCTTAAGCTAATAAATTTACTTTTCTTTTCTTTTTAATATACAGCTATGCCTGAGCTTTTCAAGCTAGAGGGCTAACAAAGGCTATCTCAGGTTCTTCTGAAAAAGATGGCAATTATTTTAGCAGATGAGAATCCCTGAGAATTGTATAGCACTTATACTTGGTGATCTCAAAACAAACAAAAAATTCCCTGCTATTTTTCTCTAAATTTGGCTTTGGACAGGGTTACAACACAGCTAAATGCAGATTATATGTGACACATTATCTCCTAAGAAGCATCTGCCATCCCAAGTGCCAAAGGCACCACACGGGTTAAAAGTGAGACAATGGTTTCTGGAATCTTTTGTGGATGTCATATACCTAAATAGAGGAGCTTCTGCTGCTGAGATGAATGACATCTACAGAACCTACGTCAATATGAGAGGTTAAGTTTATAGCTGCTGTCTTTTTACTCTCACTTCTGATGTACTTCAGTCTGTTTGAAAGACATCTCTGAAATCATGGCTTCTACTTTTAAGGTGCCAATTCTATGGCCTAAGAAACTTCAAGTACATGCTGGGACTGGTCTCACAGGCACTGATGGGAGAAATTTGCACAATGGTGTCATGAGTTAAGTCAGAAGAAACAGCTACATTCTCTCATATGGGTGCATTTGGAGCCAGAGTTATTCGAGCACTTTGATTTGCTTAAATGTGTATGGAAACTTGCTTGTAGTAATTTTAACAGCTGTGAAAGCATGTAATTACATGCACCTAAGGTTGACAAAAAGAACTTGGGTTTATTCCTATTAATAACAATATACCTTATTAACACAAGAGAAAGTCTGGAAAATGCTGCAGTTACAAAATATCTCTAGCTTAAAATGTGCACAAATAACCCCAATTATCATTCCACTGAGTGGTACCATGATGGAGCGCAGGCCAGCATGTGGAAAATTTTGTTTTGACTATGGTAAGAATGAGAGTCAAGATGCAAAAGCAGTGTACCACACACCTGCTTTACTTGCACTTATCTCCCCCCAGCAGGTAGTAATATCCACAATGGCTAGCTGCATTTGATTTAAGAAGTGATGATAATTGAGATGGAAAAGTCTATGAAGGGACAGAATCTATTTTAAAGTACTCTATAGGCTTTCCGTTGACTTCACCTGCATGGCACCCATCATTAAAGGATTATCCAGACTGGCAACATTACTTTTTGTAAATTGGACTACTTGACAAACAGTAGGCAGAGCCATTATGTTAATATTACGAAAATTGTTCTCCTCTATCCTCTCCATCCCTTCCTCATTTGGCTTATGTTACATACAGATACTGGGATCAAGAAAGGGCTGTAAGAGTCATCCCTGAAATGTGCACATCTATTATGGTATTTATGCAAGGTTTTTTTGAGAAATTGCTGTATCTTCATTGGTATCAAAGGTGGATGATTGGTGACTTAGTTGTGAAACTCCTCTAGGGTTTTCCAAGAAGAAGTTCTTATTTTAGCATGTGTTTCTCTTCCACATTTATGAGACCACCTGAATGCTTTCATGTCAAAATAAAATATGAAGGAAGACGGCAGAAGTTAGAAAGCAGAAATCAATGCTTAGCCATCCACCTTGAATTCTGTGAATAAATTCAGATTGAACGGTAAATGCAGATTAGTTAAGTTGACAATGCATAAAATAATCCGAGTGTAATTTTGCGAATTCTGCTGCAAATATACTATAAGTGATTAATGTAACTCTACCTTATTTTAAAGTTATAGCACATTCAAGCCAAAAAACTTCTTGTATTACCATCAGAGGCTGTAGCTGTATCACTCACATCTTTGGCTGAGATGTCAGTGGGCATTTAAGTCCAAAGTATGTATGAGGTAAAGCAGAATGAGTAATGTTTGGGATGAGCATAAGGCATGATTGTTATTAATCTCTCCATACTGAGACTGAGCAATGTTCACTTGCTCCAAGTAATTTGGCAGTCACAGCTGCTGTGGAAATATTTATATGTGCTATGTGAAAAAGACTCTAACAGTCTGTAGTTATAAAACATAAATTGTTCAAACCAGGCAAATGTAACTTCTACTTATTTCCATGGGACTAATAATTCACACAAGCCTGTAATTTATTGCAAGTTGTTTCCTGTATTTCCTGCAACTTGTACAGTACTGAAGTACAACCCCTATTGTGGCTGCAAAGTCCATGTGCAGTTGAATTTGTGTATCAGTTTGAAAAACACACACACACATACTGGGCACTCAAGCAGATGAAAGAATCTTGATCAAACAAGCTGGTAAGAATAGCCTGTTTTGGCAGAAATTTTGGCAATCCTGTGGCTGAACAATGAATGCTGTTCTCAGCATTCTCTCAGTTCTCTCTCCAGCTGTACATCAGTGCACTAGGAGCACTGGCACACCACAGCCGGTTATCATTCGAGCATGCAGTAGCTACATCCCATGGATTTTTTCCGATTTTCCAACCCCTTTTATCCAAACTCTTCAGACTGGAAAATCCATAGGTTTCCTGCCTCAGCCAGAAGCATTTATCAGTGCTGTAACTTCTTGATGCAGCAGGCAAACTGCAAATTAAGTTGTTTGCCATACCTGTTGCACTGTACTGTTTTTATGCTGTAGTCATTACACTTTTTATTTTGTTAACTGTGTTTACCGATGTTCCTGAGGACATACGTTATCCCTGGGGATCTTGTACATTTGATGAATGCATCTAATCCATTATCTCAGAAGTCAAAGGCAGTTTATTTTGCCATAGGTTAAATACTGCAAGCTACAGTGTATTGGGTTATTTTCAAGCTTCTGCAATGGTAGCAAAACCAACCTACAGCTATTAGGGTGCCCTGAAACACCACTAAAGAGTGCTGTGTTTAAAGTCAAAACAGAAACACAGGCAGATCTGAGCTTCAGAGAGCTACATTATTATGTTTTTCGACACTAGACTTCACAGGAAACTAGCTGAAAAAAAAAGGAATTGGTGGAATATGCTCTGGCAATACCAGACTTTTAAATAAAGCAAAACAAAGCCAATGACAACAACAAAAAAAACCCCAAACCACACTAAAAAATCACCAACCAAATACAACAACAACAAATCTCCAAACCCTAGTCTCCTTGCTTGGAATATTCTATTCTGGCAATTCCTTGTCTGAATTGACACAAAGGATGCAGTCATATTAAGGCAAAATGAAGAGGTCTCCACAAAGAGGGAAGAACTTAAACTATTGTACATGTCACTGCTTGTGGGAACCTGTTGTATCTGTCACTATCAACCATACTGACAGTGGAGGAAAGTGTTTTGTTGGCTACTACAAATTATTTGCTCGTAGCTGCAAATGTTGTTTTTCAGTCCAGCAAATACTGAGGACTCTTCCAAGCTTCTAGAAGATGCTGAGTAGCCAAGGAACAATAGAAAGAAGAGAAAAGGGAAGAGCTTCTTAAGTTATGTGAAATTAGTATTTCCTGCACACCATCGCTTTGATATATTTATCTTTAGATCTCTTAGCAATTTATAAAACTGTGGCAAGGCAATTTGTTGAAGATTGCACAACAGAAGATATATTGATCATGGTTGAAATCTATCATTCTTAAGAGATGCGCTTTTTCCTTCTGGATAGGTTTTTGAATTCAAAGTCAGAGCCTTTAATTTGTATGTATTCAGGAGATTATTTAAAGGGAAATGGCTGGTATATAAAAAGTAAGTGACATGTATAATAGTTT